>LKNJ01004863.1:0-27816 GCA_002120245.1 Maccullochella peelii | reverse complement strand
GGAGAAAAGCAGTCTAAATGTATATCAGGTTTTACAGTTGTTCCTGTGTTTGAAGATAAGTCAGTACCAGCTGAGGGTAGGAAACTTTCAATATTGCAAACCACTACATGAATATTCAAAGGTGGTGGGGGACCCAAAGTGTTCAAAACTGAATAGTCATTATGAAATAAATCATAGAATACATGCACGGTATTACAATGAAATTGGAAAATATTATACAATTGCATTATTTCATGCTATGTATTTTGTCTTAAATTATTCTGATGAGTATTTATTCCATCTTGTTGATGTTTTTTTAGTCTGCATTCTCTTGTATTATTGAATTGAACATGTTTTGCTGCCAATTACAAAGTATAACAAACTGCATTAAAAAATCATAACACCAAGCCAAATATCATGCTCATATTGCAGTGTGAATTCTGTGAGTTTCCATTCTATACAATGTATTGTTGGGATTACTCTTGAGTTACATCATTCAGCAATGGAGTACCAAACTGATATTTAATTCCATGAAAACTTTGCAGTTTCCTCTTAAGGGTTATGAAATTCAGCCTATAAATTTAGCAGATTTCATCCCAGTTTGCAGCGTTAGCCTGAAATCAGACTAACATGATGTTGATAAGTGTGGTGATTTATCCTGATTTGGTTGATGAAGTATCCTGGTGTCGACGTTGACTGATTATGGAAATCAACAGTTAATTGTTTTTGAATTTGGGCCACTTCTCCTCAGTACTCCATGAAGGGCACGGGGAGGTGTGCGCCTTAACTCACCGCCGCGATGTCAGACTTGTAATGTAATTACAAAGCCATCTGTCTCTCATCATATGACAAGCGCAAAATGTCCAATTATGGTTTCGTTTAAATTGTAATTAGTTCGGCCCAATTTGCCGTCCTCCAGCGTGCTGCATGCGCCTAATGAAAGAGTGATGCATGATTCTGTGCTAAAGAACCTGAGAGATTTCTGCTCACCGCACACTGGCTTCTAGATGCAAACTCTGCTTTTTAGGCAAAGCAATAATTAATGGAGTTACAGTCACATTCTTAGTCATGCTTCTTGCTTATTAGTACATTTCCTCTAGGCTCTTGGAGGCAGGGACGTTTCTGGTGCCCAAGGCCAGTAGTCAATAATTTAAGATATGTTAGTTTAAACTTTATTCAGTGTCTGGTTTCCATGCACAGTAGTGCTCCTTAGAATCCTTAGAATTGTAGTCATATTTGGGATACAATATGAAACATAAGAATCCTGTGTGACTCTAACTTTAGTCATGTAAAAAAACTTTTAAGAAATGGTCCAAAACTTTCACTTATGAGTCAAAATATTCCTAGTAAAAACCAGGACTTAGAAGCTTTGTATACAGAAGCTCAAAGTAACTTCAATCAAAGTGTGATTCTTCACTGCTGACTGCTGGAAAGTAAGCACTAGAATCATGTCTACCCACAATGCCCTCCCTCAAGCACTGAGTCAACCAATAGCAGACCTCCAAAGGTGATCTGGCAGGGCCGCATCACAGCAGTCATCACAGCTTCATGCACGCCTTGGTTGTGTCTGAAATCACTTCCTATATAATAAGATTATATAGGGAGATATCAGACACCTACTAATCTTTGCAATTTGCATCATCACTGACAGCTATAGTTACACAATAATATGATACTTTTTTCTTCCACTGTGGGGATTTCTGAGGGCACTATATAGTGCATAAATTTTTAAGATTACCCATCATTGACTGTAGTCCACCCTTGCATGGTTCAACATATTTAAACATGCTAGGGGAACGCATATATGTATGTGGAATACTATTCATAATAAATGTGAAACTGTGTAGCTGCCGCCTCTGCTGGTCACTCCAACCTTACTGGGGAGACCTCTGTAGCTCTCTAAGATCAATCGAGAGTTGTGACCAATTATTAAATGGGAATTCAAATGGGGAGTAGTGCTGCATAAGTGAAAAAAACATTGTATAAAGCCTTTTGTGTCTCCAGAGGGAGCTGTAAGAAGTCTGATAAATGGCCTGGTGATGTCACTTGAGTCAGTGTCAGTTGGTGCTGAAGAATACACATTTTAAAAACAAAAATAATCTGTTGGTGTGGAGTTAGAAAGAAGCGAGCATAACACATCCAAATCTCCAACCGAACTGTCAGGGAGTCGAGTTGCATTGTGAGCAGTGCAGGCGGAAAGGGAATGTGTCGAATAAATAAGACGATATCTCTGTTTCTACTGCATCAATTTTGACCCTTTTTTTAAACTCTCCATCATGAGTCCGACAATGTTGGAGTGCAATGTTAAATCAGTGGAGCACTCTGACCTTTTATGCATCACACTTATTGTTAATTAGCATTTAGACCAAAATTCTACATACATAGCACCTGGTGTTTAGCAGTGGGTTTACTTAAAGATCTATATATATATACATTGCTCTACTTTGAATAATAAATTCTATATTGATATGTTCTTTTCACAAAAAAAGATCTTTGAATCTTTTAAATGACATCTACTCCTTCTCCTTCATTAAAAATCCAGAATCTATAAATGTAAGTTGAACTGCTGGGCAACAGCTGTCTCCTGCTTCACAGTGAAGTCCTTCACAGTGAAACGTCAAGCTGCGCTGGCAGCTTGACGTTTCTACATCACACTTGTATAAGTTGAATATTGGACCAGGATTGGCTTCCAAACTATTTGTGATGTCACAAATCATGCTTGTAGGCTCCGCCCCTGAAAATCAGAGTTTCAATGAGCTCATAGAAACTTTCCACTTTCAGCAGATGAATGTGAAAACATCCTTCTTGTGTTAAACTCTGTACCTACAGTACATCATTGTGTACAGTGAAGCTCAAACATTCAGCTGCAGGAACAAGAAGAAAAGCAGATTTTTGAGTGGAGGGGAACTTTAACAATGTAATGTACACATTGAATGTCATTAGCCTTCAGCTGGTGGCGCTCTAAGTGACCACCTAGCCTACCTATGCCTAAAAACGTCCCTTCTTGGAGGGATGATACTTCTGCTCATCATTAAAGGACTCTCAAAAATGTAATGTAATTGTCATATTTACTGTTGGCTAAGCTGAGAAAAAAAATCAAGGATTTCCTTGTCTTTTCATAATCTTTCACTCTCATGTTTACTCTTGCTTTGCTGTGTGTGTATTTGGATGCAAATTAAGAGCTTTAATTGGATACTGTAAATATTATCAGTGTCAGAACTACAGGGAAGCATCTTAATAGATAACAGGCATTGCTTTCATTCTCCTCTTGCTGCAGATTTCTCGTCATGTGACACAGGAGAGAAGAGACAGAGCGGAAGCCTGCATTAAGGCCATGATTAGCCTGTAATCAGCAAAGTACAACCTGATTATTAGCTCCCGCACTCTGCTGTCTTCAGGGAATCTGCTTTCCAACCGTATCTTTCTTCTCCTGTATTTCTGCCATTGATTACAACATGCTCCTCTGATTTTCATAGCAGTGGCAAGGGCACTTTTTCTCTGCATGGCATTTCAGAAACATCCATATCTCTCCTCCTCTGACCTCCTCTCAATCCCAGGGGACACATGATTGCCTGTATGGATTTGTCAATATTGGCCTTTTATTAGGTCAGTCAGTGTCATCCAACTGTGGTAGAGTTGAGGTTTCTCCCTATTTTACTCTTTAGGATGTCAGCCTTTAAAACCTTCACTGCAACCTGTATCTACAGGCCCTAAAAAGGCTGCTAATTCACCTGAAGAAATGACATCACTATGGCTTCAAGAAGAAGCACAGGATGAAAAACTTGAGAAGAACAAAGAAATCATGCAAAAATTAAAAAAAAAATTTAGTGAGATGCCATTTCACATAGAGGTGATATTAAATGAACTTTGGTGAAATATTTTCATTATGCTGTGATGGAATTTTTTGTTTTAAAATGATAGACATGGCAGATTCACACTGAATTAAGACCACAGACGATGTCTTCAAATCACTGGAGCACCCGAGCCTGATGATCAGATTGAATTTGTTCCACTTCATTCCTTCAGCCTGCCATCTAGTCCTTGTTAGCTGACTAATTTTTGTTGGTGGGGGGGTATTTTGTTTTGCCCTTTAACCAATCAGTAACGAATGACGTTTCCATCCCACCAACATCACTTTTGTTGAGCAGATAATGTAATTTTCACAACCACTGAAGAAATATGCAAAATTAAGAGTTCTTATTTCTGTAAGTTGACTTACAAAAGCTGCATCATTCCATGCTTGCTACTATTTTCTGTTGCTATTTTTCATGGATGTAGCTAGGTAGCTAGCTGGCTATGTAGGAAAATGATATCCCCATTCTTTATTGCATCTACAAAGCTCTGATTGGCTGATAGTTTCTCTAACTGGGGAAACATCCATAAATGGGCTCAACACCAGACCCATTTGAGTCACTGAACAAATCAAATATATTGCACATGATTCAGAGGTCTGGAACCATGCAGGATGGTGGTGATGCTGCACAAGTTTGTCCACCCAACCAGCATGCTTGGACCCTACATTTTACATTAACACCATTAATTTCTAGTAGCTCTTTAATGGCAAAACTACTGAACATAAGACCAGCATTCATTCAAAACATTCAATATTTTAGAGCATGCAGGGACAAATTGTAAGTTCGACACATGTTTGGATCCCAAAATCTGTTTGCTCTCATGTGCTCCAAAACATCTTATACACTCATTCTTATCCCATTAATGCTTGTTACTAACTCGACTGCTTCCCTTTCTCTCCTCTCTCTCTTTCCTTCTGTTGCTTGCAGGTATTTCTGCCTCTGGAGCTGTGGAGTCTGGATCTGTGGTCGCAGAGCTGCGGAGTCTGGATCTGTGGTTGCAGGCCACCTGCTGCCCCCGTGTTCCTGCTCAACAGCCACTGCTGCTATTGTTGTTATTGCTCTTATTATTAGTATTACTATTATTATTATTGCTTTCATCATTATTACTATTATTATTTTTATTAATATTAATATCATTACCACTACCATTACTATTACTTTACATCTGTATGTAGAACTTGCATTGTAATACTGTATGTTCTCTTTCTTCTCTTTCTCACACACACACACACACCCAGAGCCTGGCTCTGGTTCTGGTTCTGCTCAAGGTTTTTGCCTGTTAAAAGGGAGTTTTCCTGGCCACTGTCTCCTAGTGCTGCTCATGGTGGGAACTGTTGGGTGTCTGTAAATATAAAGAGTATGGTTTAGACCTGCTCTATATGAAAAGTGCCCTGAGATAACTTTGTTATGATCTATATAAATAAAATTGAATTGAATGATTCTATCTTTGCTCGATTTCAAACATTGTGTTGCACTAAAAAAAAAAAACGTGCCTGAATGCTCAAAGAGTGATTACCACATGTATTGTTTTGTGCTCAATAATTTTGTCGTTAATGTAAAGAGTCATCATGTCAGAGAGGCTGCTCCCACTGTACTCTGCTGGCTTTTTTATTAGTCAGTGGACTGTAGCTGTGAAAAAGATATCACCCCAACAACCAGATGTGGAATTGTCCTGTTCAAGCCTGTTCTGGACTCTCTCATGATATGAAGTGCTCCGAATCAGCCCAGTCAGCAGTGAGCAGGCAGGAAATCAAGTCTGTACTCCCTCTTCTTTCAGCCTTATAAGTCCGTCCCTGTGTGCTCTCAAATCTTCACTTGCAGATTGATTACAGCTCACATTTGTTTTGTGCCAGCTCAATAGTTTTGTTATTAATAAAGTGCCAAAACTGAAGGAGCACATTTCATGACTCATGAGTGTGTGTGAGAAGGCAAAACCACAAACCAGTTTTATCTTTCAGAGAAAATATTCACTTGCAAATATTTACACTTAGTCTCTGGCTTTTCACCTGCGCGGCTCCACATTTTTATAAGCTGAACCTGGAGCTGTGAGAGCGGGTCAAGGGCCTCATTGATCTCAGTCTCAGAGGTGGCTGTATTTTGTTCAAAGCCCTTTGGCGCAGAGTGCACTACGATCTATTGGTGATTTATCAAGTCTGCAGTGTCCGCGCCTCGCTACAAGTCACAACACATTGCCACTGTGATTAATTATGTACTTGAATGGCAATACAGAGTGTAAGCTTGTACATGATGTGACAAGAAGGGTCAATAACCAGCAGTCATAATGGGCCGGCACAGAGGAAGGACCTCCTGGCGTGATTATATTTTACAGCACAGGTGGCTAGAGACGAATGTAGAGACATGACATAACCCAAATGTATACATAATTAAGCATGATTACAGTTTGATTGTATTATACAACAACAGCAGCAGCAGCAGAGCCAACAGCTTAAGAGGCCCTGCTGCAGGGAGGCACAGTTTCCTCTGTGTTAATGAATATGTTGTTTTTATTTTTTGAAAAGGGCAGGGTGATAATTTTATAACTATTTTTTATATGAACGTTGATAAATCTAAATGTTTGATTTCAAGTAAAAAGATTGAATGAGTTGAGTTCAAATCTCCTTGAGGCCTAAAGAAGTGAAAGTAAGTGCTACTGAAGCATTTGGTCTGTTCAAGCCATACCAACTCCAACCTCTGTGGGCAGGGGGATTCTACTGTTAAACAACTGAAATAGAAATAGACTCGGAGCATTAAAAAATGCAGGGGGCACCCGCGTGTCTCTGAGTGAGTGTGGATTGATACATTCTAAAAATGGAATTTGTTCCATGAGATGGGTAAGTGACAGACGTCAAAAACGCTTCTAAAAAGGCTTTCTATGCAGATTAGCCTTACTGAACTGTGCAGGTAGAGCTCTGGGATCAGTACTGGAAATGTTTTAACCACAAAATTCAAAGATCTAAGTTTGGTTTAATCGTCTCCCTAAAGAGGAAAAGCTTTATTATGTGATTCAGATGGGCCTCTCACATTTTTACATATTTTTTAAGCAGAAATTAATGTTATATGTAGAATCTATTTTCTGTGAGAGAACATACAAGGCATACAGTATCAGCATGTGTTCAGGCCCTGATACCGGACCACACCTCCCCCAAAAATACAGCCATATCAGTCGTCTGTGCAAGCAGCTTATTACTTATTTACATAGCTTATTATATTTACATTTATTGTTAGGCGGCAGCCTCTAGGAGAAAGTTAGGTGAGGTAGTATAAAGAGTGACAAAGTCCGCATAGGGAGGAGGACGGGGTGAAAGGATAAGTCAAACACAGGACTTTCACCCAGGAGACCACTGTCTCTGAAACCAGAAGTCAACGTTGACTTATTTTAACTTACGTCAGATCGTAACATTAAGTTACATTAGTAAATCACGTGACATAAGTCGTAAGTCACGGGACGTAACTTAACTTACGTACGTCATGAAATTATTTATCTGTAATCACACATTTTTAAACGTCAATACAGCCGATCATACAGCACAGCTGTTGTCATTAAGCGGTGTATATGTTGATTTTGTCAGACGAGGCCGCGATCATGAAATAATGATTTGGTCAGCTGGCTGTCTGTCCCACTCCTTACCAGATGTTGGCTGTGATGCAGTTTTGTTGTTTGGCAACTAAAAAGAGGGCAAAGAAGAAGAAATTTTGCTGTTTTTATGTTGTTGAGGTGTTTCAGTGTGGACAGAGGTCTCTACAAAAACAACCTGGTAACGCTAATGTGGACACTAGTTTAGAGTTTTAAAGACGGCTTAATGTAGACATAGTCTTACCCAACAACTGGGTTTACATCCTTTGGATTAGAAGAGCTGCTGCTGTTGTCAGCCAATAAGGGACAGTTGTAATAAAATTCATACAACTCAGTTCTTTGGGTCCCACAGATCCCAATGCGGTATGTGTAAAAACTGTATTAAAAAATTACTAAATTCACTTCAAATATTTTTCCTTTTCTTCTGACATTATTCGAACACAGTAAATGTGAACACCAACACCAATCACAGATTCAAAGCATATAAAAATCCACTCAGTTTAAATAATTCAATTAAACTTTTTGAAATAAACTGAAGTTTTTTAGGACATCATAAAGGACATTAACCTCATATGCATCTTAAAGCAATTATGATAAGGGACTATCATATCAGGAGTAGTAGAAGAGTAGTGACAGTTACATCAGCCACTTCATAGCTAGTGTTATACTGTATGAGGAAGCTTTGAGGGAATTACCAAATGAAACTGGATAAAACTCCTGAGAAACTTTGAGAGACCCCAGTGACCTTTAAGATAATGATGAAGAAATTCAGTTTCATTATACAGTTATAATTCATTTCATTTGTTCCGCTGTTTAACCCAGTATTGCTTCTACTCATAACTATTAATAGCAATGAAACAGCACTGTAATTGAGCTCCCAGATCAATGGTGTCCTCTGCCTCTAGTTAATATCTGTTGCACAGAGTTATAAATCCTCACACAGGCACCATTTTGAAACTATGTCCATCCTGTACAGAGGCCAGTGTATCCAAGTTCATCTTCTAAGTTGTTTGTAGGATCATGGAAACCGTTCATTTTCTAACGAGACTTATTTTCATTTCCATCGCCGCGTTGTGGAAATTCAGTGACTCTCAATGTAGCTGTCTTCATCTGGCGGTACTTGTACATTACTAAAAGTACAGTTGGTACATTAACACTCATACACCCACAGTGACCGAAACAGGACCAAAAACAACAGCAAACACATCTTTCTTTTCAACAAAAGCTTTGTTGATAAGTGCAGTTGTTTGTTCTTCTTTTAGAGAAAATGTACCGTCCAGTTTAATACTGACGCGATAGTGGATTCAGAACGTTCCACATCAGCGGCAGCCATCTTGGTTGTTTACAAAAATGCCTCAATGGTGCTCCGCTGTACAGTCATCGTGTCATATTAGATAAACGGTTGTGATTGGCCCAACCCGGGCAGGGTCGGCTGGAAATCTGTTTGAATGGAAGGGGGACCAGATGCATCTGCCAGAGCAAATAAAATATGAGCTCACAGAAGCTAGCTAATTGCTACACATTCATTGTATTCTGCTAATTGCTTCATATTCAGCTGTATTCTGCTAATTTCAACATTTCATGTTTTCAGCTAATCGCTCATATTTATTGTATTCCGGCAAATGGTGTCATATCCATTGTATTCTGTTAATTGTTACATATTTATTGCATTTTTCTAACTGTCGACCTCATCATGGTCATCCATTGCTGACCTCAGTCAGTTAGTTTATGGTAATTCCTGGTCATCCATTGCCTTAACTATTAATAAATACTAAATAAAATAAACAATGAAATGCCCTTGCTATCAGGTATGCTTTTCTGTGACTAAATTTCATATTATGTATTTTATCTAAAATTCTGCTGTTGCCCGGTAAGGTAAGGCACAAAACTTTCTTATGCTACTTTCTTTCACTACCCCCTCAAAATATGACGTCATGATGGGGTCTAATCACCAAAGACTCTTTTTCTTCAACTTTCCTAGTTGTGCACTATGCCAATAAATTTTATTGTTCTTTAAAATTAAGTCTCTCCTGATTGAAATCTCAACAGATAGTGCCCATAATGACATGAAAGCTGTAGATATTCATGCTCCCCAGAGGATGATTCCAAATGTTCCTAACGGATGTTTTTTGTGACCAACTGACCTTTCCTTTGGACCATCAACCCATAAACACGCACATGATTTAAATCTTATGTAGGTCTAAAAGGTTAGAGCACCACATTGTATTTACAGCACATATATTCTGGAATAAAATAGTATTTGTAATGTGTTTGACCTCTTTCCAGTGGATGCTGTGAATGGTTTTGGTGTGGTGTTCACAAAAAGTAAAAAAGTGTTCTGATGCCCAATCTGTATTGATTTTATTTTTTTTTACTTTTCTCTGATATGATTTTGTGAAATAAATTAGATCTCTTTGGGTCTCAAACTGTTATTTAAATGAATCTGTCTGAGAAGTTTAGAGGGGACATGTCTCCTTGGTGGAACTGCTAACAATTTATCTGAAACATGATGAGGACCCCCAATTAGACATAGCATTTTTTGTAAGAGTTCACAAGCCACAAAGGTTGGGATCCACTGGTTTAATCTTCAATTCATCACATATTTTTTTATGTAAAATCTTATTTTGAGAATTGTCTCCTTGTGACTTGAAGACTCTGGCTGAATGTTCTGACAGTTCAGCCACGTTAGAGAATCCCGCTGGGATGCTCCTGGTGGTCCCCACTGATTAAGCAGTGTCTATTCTGGTCTTAAGTCAGGCTACAATTCTCATCATCCACTCCTTGTAGCCGTTAGCCCAGAGTGCCCCTCAGACATGCTGTACCTCCCTCTTTCTATCCTTTTTTGTAAATGGTGTTTAGAGTGGCATTTTTTATGTCTCCCCAACATAAATGAGGGTGGCTGTAGCTGAAGAAGTAGAGGGGCCGTCCACTGATCACAGGATTGGTGGTCGAGTCATTTCTGTTTTCCAATGTAGAAGTTTTAGAAAGTATTACTGAAACTGCAAACTGCAACATGTGGAGCCAGATATTTTCCTCCCTCAGATCAAGTAATTTTTGTAAATGAAATCTCAATATGTTTTTATTCTGCAGTGGAATGAGAGAATGTGTTAGTTCCCATGGTGCTTTTCATTACAGAGTGGATTGATCAGCTGCTGCTCTGAATCGAATGACTTCGCCAAAGCTCATATTCTCCCAACAAGAATTCATTCAATAGCTTTATTTCAAACAAATATGGAGCACTAAATCAACAAATTCAGCACTGTGTAATATCTTAATTGCACATGTTTAATGATGCCACTTAAGTTAATTCAGAGGTGTGCACCTTTCATAATAATGAGGGGTTTATTTAGAGGGAAACAAATCATTCTGTATATTATAGGTTTTACTGCACTGGAATGTTACAAATCAATTATTAGTTTTAGTAAGTACACCACAGACTACATCTATAAAGTGATTAATGAGTGCAACAAACTTTATATATTTATATTTTATTGATCTTTTTATTTCAGTTTTGTTTATTGTGTCTGGAGAGACAATAAGAATATATCCAACACATAACATTGATTTTGAATGATTATTCTATTCTTCCATCTACATGTGGTAAAGCTGATGAGTGTAAACATGAAATATGAAGTGTACCTCAATAATAATTGCATGGGACCAACACAAAATTGTGTTGTATTTACAGAAAGATGTTATTAGCTTTTTTCCTTTGCACTTTTTAATACATGCTAATTATACAGAGAGACTGGTTCAGAGCAAGCTGTCGCCAGAAAATTAACAGCTGCTTAGAGTTTAATAACCTCCTCAGCCCTTCATATGAGTACAATATTTTATTTTATTTTTTATTTTATTCAGACAAATAATACTGTATATATACACAACATAATAACATATATGCTACATAAATGTACGCACCCTCATGTATCTGGGGGTCATGTAATATGGCCAAACCATCCCCTGGCTGCCAATCTAGACACACCATGGTTGACATGTCATAACCAGTCAAAATGAACCAATCTAATTCCCTCAAACAAATATCCTAACACCCATGCAGATAATATAAAACATAATAATACACACATTCATGCTTACACACACACACACACACACACACACACACACACGCACACAAATGTATTTACGTTAAATCAGTATATGGACAGAGGTAGGTGAATGGGCCAAAACAGTAAACAAAAGAAATATTAAAAAGATAAATAATAATGTCAACAATATAATGGTTGTAATAATAATAAAATGATATAATTAGATAGATAAGTCGTCATCAATGTAATGAGGTCCTAACTGGGCCAAGACGGATCCACCGGGCAAAGCGAGCACCGGGGGCACGGGGGCAAACCAAATAATGTTGCCGACAATGTCACCTGGTTAAGGAGTCCACTGACCCGTTGGGATACTCACTAGGACTAGGACCATGTAAAAGTTTGTATAATAGCATGGTAGAAGCTACCATGATGGCAGCTAACAGGGATGCACATAAAGAAATAAAGCAACTGAAACAACACTATGTTAACCTCTGTAGGCCTAATAAACAGCAAGATGAACAAACTTTTACGTTCGCAGAGTTTTCACTTTAAAGCAGGGTTATCCACCACAGAATTCAAAGAAGAAACTCTTGTACACATGCATTAACTCTATCCTCCTCCATGTACATATTACAGCCGCTTCCATTTCTCTTTGTTAGGTTGCTTCTCATTTTAATGACCCTGGTTTCATGCCAATTGTGTTAATTTCCTCAATATGTAAATTTTGTTAATGTGAACCCCCCTTTGACTGGCAAAACTGTTGTGAGTTAATGAACCTTCTGTAATTACGATTGCTATAGCAACAGCGGTACCTGGGCCTGGATGATATTACATGCAGTCTGTTTCCCGAGTCAACAGACACAGGCGACCAAAGCCGATTAAAAATGTCTCATAATGCAGAGACATTGCCTCGGAGCGCAAATAGGTAGGAACACAATGCATCGTTAGCCTCTGAAAAACGCAACACTAATGCCATTAAGCCCACAGAATGCAGCATTACAACAGGCCCAGTATTTTCACTTTAGCTTTTCATTAGATCTTGTTGTCTGGAGCCGCTTGGCCTAATGAAATCAACAATGAGCCAAATCAAGACAATTTGGTTCCGAACAATACAAGAATTGCACAACACCTCATAATTACTGAATTGAATGTGAGACATGAAAATGAGAAATGGAGAAATGATGGTCTGATTAACCCCCATACTGAGAGATGAAATGAAATGAGGAAATCAGAGGAGTGAATGAGTGGAGATGCTCTATATGTTCACTCAGGTCACAGTCTACACAAATCTCTATTTCCTGTCTTGGTCACAGTATACAAAGGCTCTCCAATTTCATACTCTGATTTTATATCTTCTCAGATTAATTTTTTACTTTATTTGATAATGAACATGTTGAAAGTAGTTTTCTTGAATAATAATAAAAAATGGATCACAGTGGACATTAACTCTCCAAAAGGCCTTTCAATAACTACTATCCTATAAATGAGAAGTGAGCTTTTCTTCATATCATAACCTAGGTCATCATAGTTGAGAAAACCTTTATCAGCAGAAGGCCAAGGTCAAGAATGAACATTGAACCTCTGCTTTTACACTAACATGGACGAGAAATCCTTAAAGTATGGAATATTATATCATAAAAAAGGTGTACTTGAAAACAGGGTTTTGTATCTGTAACCGTAGTTTTTGCAAAGTACACCTTTTTGAATGATATAATATTCCATATTAAAGAGCTTACTAAAAATTGAAATTTGACAACTATGACAACTGAATAACTCCATCTGTTGATGAAGATCATTTGATATGATTGAATGCCCCAGAACAACTATTAAATTAACGTATTGTTTTCTCAACTGCTGTTTCCAAGGGCAAGAATTAACTTTGAACCTCTACTTTATCATACTGCACTGTGGGAGTCAACACCATCACACTTTTTTAAGGCATAGTTTACAATTACAATGGGAATATGTCGGAAGGGTCTTCAACCACTTAACATCCATTCACACTAAACAACAAAAATGAGCATAAGCTAAAAGTATTCTCAATGGTGAGACAGAGGCTATCAGTCTCCATCGTGGTCTCATGTGTTTATCGGTAGGCTACAATTCGGTAGCGTTGCTAGCTGGGCAACAAATACTGCAAACCTTGTACTGTTTTGAAAGGATCCCTTCAATGGCCTAGAGATGTTTCTTGATAATTACTGTATTACTGTTTTTTATGAAAAGTCATGAAATAACACTGTCAAATACACAGCCAATGGTGACCTATATCAGGGCTTCGCAACCTTTTGTAACTTAAGGCTCACTTCTGATTGTTAAAAAATTCTCAAAGCGCTAGGCAAAATAAGCTCCTCTGTGGTTGTAAAGGGTTTCTTGCTACGAGCAGCAACCATAGAGCTAGCTTTCAAAGTCGCTTTTGACTGAGTTGTTAATGTTGTGACGACTTTCTTTTGTGCCTGAAGCCCGTCTCCTTAGGAAATATTCTTTTGGCTTCCCAACACATCCCGGGTATCTCCAGAGCTTCGATGGTTTTAGCGCCTCATTTGACAGGATTTCACCACATTCAACACGCTGTGCTTTGCACTGCCTGTCATTATGATTCCAAATTTAATGTATTCAGGGTCATATATCCTCACCACACTCTTTGGAGCTTTTACTGGCGCAGGGTCGTCTCCCACATCACTTTCCGTTTCAAAAACGATCCATTTTGTGTCACTGCATCTGAGGGAACGTTAGCTAGCCAACAGTGGCAAAACATGTTTGTCTCTACCTGATGATGTAAATTCTTGAGCAATTTTAGATATAAAAATGACTTTGTAAATACATTTGTAAATTACCAAAAAATAATATTTAATTTTAATCTTACCATTTGGCAGTATCACTGCCTCCGTGGCCAACTAGCTGGTGCTCTGAGGCCCTCCAGATAACATTGTAATAATAGCTCCCACAGCCAGTGGTGGTGGGGTAGGGAGGTGTAGGTGGAGAGCATAGACCATATATAAAGATGGACTACGCATCCAAAATAACCTGGATACAGGAGCTGCCATCTTGTGCTGGTGACGTAATTTGGAGCCAGAGTCTGCGCAGTAGTGATCGAGTCCGCCCATACACCCGCCTAAAGCAATCGTAAGCACAATCACAGTTGTCAATCATAATGTGACACCCTCTTTTTATAGCATCAAATAACTAATTCAATCCAAACTTATCAGAAAAATGAACACTTGAACAAACATCAGCGTGATAAGAACTACCTAAAATGACTTTGGGAACATTTTATTTGACATGCACTTTGACACATTTTTCA
Source organism: Maccullochella peelii (assembly GCA_002120245.1). Classification (NCBI taxonomy): domain Eukaryota; kingdom Metazoa; phylum Chordata; class Actinopteri; order Centrarchiformes; family Percichthyidae; genus Maccullochella; species Maccullochella peelii. The sequence goes on along the minus strand of LKNJ01004863.1, from coordinate 13,062 downwards.
GTTTGGTCCATGTCCCATTCGCTAACATGGAGGGGGGCGGGGCTTATGATCTATACTGCAGCCAGCCACCAGGGGGCGATCCAGATGTTTTGGCTTCACTTTTGGGGAGCTGTCATGTCGTCCATCTTTATATACAGTCTATGGTGGAGACCAACAGTCTGCCACAGCTTTATATCACTGTGATTGTGCTAACTGTGCCACACCACACCCACTGTTGAGCAAATCGAATCAATTTCACTCTGAAATATATTACATTACAGAGGCTAAAGACGTTCTACCTGACGTTTCACTGTGACGTTAGATAAAAAGGCAATGCTGTCGGTGATTTTCTGAAAAAATATTTTTATTCGGACTGAACAGTAATCACAGTGAGTCATCAGTAGACACAATTCTTCTTGCATCAATGACTAAAACAAAGCATTTCATCTGTTAGTTAAACTGCCACCACATAATTTAGCCTTTTCCTCCTTCCTTCAACACATATCATATTTCATTTGATAGAAGAAACAGATTTCAGTGTGCCTCCTCTCAGACTCCCCTTTGTGAACCACAGAGGGAGGCATAGTGATGGAGAAAGCCCAGGGGCTGACAGCCTATCATAGAGTTAAACTCAGTGTCAGCCGGGCAACACTTTCACATTGACATTAATTGCAGGTGACAGGGCTAAGTACAAGGCTCCACACAATGACAATGATGACTCTGGAGGAAATTCTTCATGGTGTCCCCTTTGTCTGCTGTGACAGGAGTGATTATGCAGACTAGGAACTTGTCAAGACCACATTATTGGACATTGGCTGACTGAGGAGACCTAATATTGGACAAAAGATGAAATCCAAACACAACCATAAACCTCTCTTTTTTCACTTTAGTGAAGTTAGAAATTCGGTTTTGTATTTTTAATTGTTCTTGTAGAGAAATTATGTTCTTGATTCTCTTTTCTCTCTCTCTCTCTCACACACACTGTTTTTGAAAGTTACATTTGTTGTTAGTTGTACTAAAATGTTTAAGACTTACATTATATCAAATTGTTGTTACTATTTATGGCCGGCACTTTTAGGGAATCATCATTAAGCAATACAAAAGCATCAGAATATTTAAACATTTCATGGAATAAAGTCAAAAATATATACATACAGTATATACAATAGAAGAAGAAGAAGAAGAAGATAATTAAATATGGAAACGGGAAGTAGTTACGTTTTTGAATAAATCACCTTCAAACTGAGACCTCCCTGGGACTAAATTAAGAATTTTGGTTGAGAGTGAAATACCTCAACAAATATTGAATATGAAATGAAATTTGGTACAGGCATTCATGTTACCCTGAGGATGAATTGTAATACTTTTGGTGAACCTGTGACTTCATCTAGCGCCATCATCAGGTCAACATTTCAAATTGCTGTTTACAGCTGTAGCTATTTAGCAAATGTTAACATTAGCATGGTAACACAATAAGCTAAGATGGTGAACATGGTAAGCTAGTTAGCATGCTAGCATGCTGATGTTTGCTCAAAGCACCACTGTGCCTAAGTACAGCTGCTAGCATGGCTGGAGACTCTTAGTCTTGTTAAATAACAAACATCGGTCATTAGTCATACATACATGTTAAGCCAAAGTAGAACATCAGGAGGACTAATATACTATAGGACTAATACACCATGCATGTAAATTTTCGTTGACGTCACCAAAGTGAATTCCTGGAGGAGGACTACACAACTGATGACAGGGTTTTACTGACGTCACTGCACAGGTTGTTTTTGGAACACAAGTCTCTAAAAAATCAATTATTTACAGCTAACAACCATAGTAATTTAATACATCTTGTTCTCTGATCCACCACCCACCATGCAGCACAGTACATGCACGCACACAAATACACCCCCTCACACCTTACCCCTATTCTTAAGTCTTTTCCTTTTGTACTTTTTTCAACACCTTAAGGTGTCATCTGCAGAGCTGTAATGGCTGTTTTAATGGTCCTGAGATAAGTGCTTTGAACACGTTGAGTGTAATCACCTTAGATATTTCCCACTGAATCATTTCACATATTTGTAGCATTCCAATCACTCTATAATTTATGCCCTTAGTAAGCTCAGCACTTAGACTATGGGACACTAACACTCTCCACTGAAACCCAGGGTAATAACAATAAATGTGCTGTAGTGATGGAAACTTATAAATTCAGGTCAAGCCTTCCAATAGGAAAACAGTGAAGTAATAAATTCTAAAAATAGACCTGCAAGTACTTAAACTGGGGTCCAAGCACCAGACGCAACTCGGCAGTGACGCTGAGACCAGGAGGCCAAGACCACCTCACAAAGTACCAAAGAAATATTTTTTATGAGAGCTGAAAAATGTTTCACATATTTAGCAAAAATGCAAAAAATAACAATTATAGACGTAAATGGGCGTGGCCTCTACTATGACATCAACGTAACCAACCCATAGCTTTAACCCTTAGCGCCAATCGAACTCCTTCTCAGACTCATTAATCAGTCAAATATAAACACACAGATGATACACATAATGATTCAGCATGACTTACACTTTCTGAGGATATCAGTATCTCTGATGTCCTTCCGCAGATAAATGTCCACACATCCACTCAGAAATCATGGAAAAAAGATGCTCCTATAACTTCAGATCTTGCCTCATAACCATCATGTTTGGAAGTTTTCTTCAGTATCAACAGTAATCCAGTGATTTTTGTCTCTACATCCATGGTTACAGTTCAAACAAAAACTGCTAGAAGCTAATTCGCCATAGCTTTTCATGATGCAAATTTCATGGTGCAAAGTGGGGCCCAATTCACTGACTTCATGGCACCATTATGCTTCCTGCATGCATCGCCCAAAGCATTCTGGCAGCTGTAGTTCCAAAACTTAAAACATGATCATCTCAAATAAAAGTAATAAGAACAATAATAATAGGAGTGACAAAATCCATTGTTATGACATTACTTAAGCTCAGAAATGTCTTGTCAACATTATTATCCCAGTTTAAAACCTGGGTACAAACAGGCAAAATACTTTTACTTTTTAAATAGCATAAGCTTTTTTCCATAAAAATGTCCTATAACATGAATAAAGCAACTCAAATGTGTAGCCCAACTTATTCAGACAAAAACTGTATACTGGATTATATATATTTGACGAGACATGTGGTGAATCTGCCTTTAAAAGACTTTAAATTAAAGTAGTCAAAACCGAGCAAAAATTCTAAGGTTCAAAGGGTTAATATATCTGGCTTTTGTACAGTTATCAAGTTATTAACCAAAGCATGCTTGGCTTTATTATAACACCCCTTCATGGTGGACATGGGTCATTCTTTTGCTGGCCAGATCTGCCACCTTAATGCCAACTTGGCAAATTTCCACATTAGTAGTGGAATAGTAATAAAATTTATAATAATAATGCAAAAACACTGTTGGTGCTTGGACCCCTAATAAATATATGTACTCTCTCAGAGGCTGACCACACTGACTAAGTGTGTGCTGTGTCCTTTAGTACATGTTGGAGCTGTATGGAGAATGTCCCCTCTGACAGATCCATATGAAGCAGAGGCCTGGTGTCTGGTGTGTGATGAGCCTGTCACAAGGGGAGAGAGCAGAGTGGATATCAATTCTCTTTTTGACACATGCTCTCATGGAGAGTCACAGAAACCCTTGGCTCACCAAAGCATTCCAACTGATTGATGAAGATTCAATTTATGGTAGACTTCCATGCTGGATCTGATACCACCCTCCTGTCCTGCACATACTGCAGCAGTTGCTCATCCAGCAAGCCTGGCTCTGCTTTCAGGATGCTCACTGTGCGACCGGCTCAGCTCTTCTTACTTTGTTTCTCTGCTCTTTCCTTCTATGGCAGGGCTTCACTTGCTTTTAAAGGATGAATCCATCTTGTTTTTACAACCCTGCTCTTATTTTTTTATTTGTCTTTGTTTCTATCATTCCTATTGGTTATAAGAACACTGCACTTAGTAAGGGAACACAGCGACATTACTAACAAGAAACATGTCGGGGTAAGAAACAAGTGCTCGTGTTTTCTTTAGTGATATTGCTGTGTTCCCAGATCTCAGCAGTTATTTTGGTTACAATATAATAATAACTGATAAGAATAATGTCCAAAACTACAAAAAAAAAAAAATGTAAAGCTGCATGAATCACTATTTTTATATGAACAATTGGTAAAATGGCTAGGTGTAATGTGGCCGGTGTCAATCATAGTGATGATGCACAGAGAATTATCATCAATTCTCTAGTTCCTCTCAGCCCTACAGGGGCCTGTTCCAGAAATCAGGTTTGATAAACTCGGACTCTAACCCTGACCTCTGAGCTGACTAACCCTGAGATGGGAAACAGAGGATGGCCTTGAGGTAGCGAGACCGACCAGTATCTGAAAGGTCGCTGACAGGAAGGTGTATTCCAGCGGTGTTAACTAAACACTACAGGTGTGTTAACTCTGCCTAAGTGAACTGAACCCCAAAACCCCTCCCTGAAGAAATGCATGTGTGGGGGGGACTATATGTATATGTACTAGGAGGGCGAAAAGACAGATTTGCCACGTGTACATTGACAATAAAGTAATCTTCTTCTAATATTAGAACACTGGAATTTTGATCTAATACAGTGCATGACAATAGTCAAGTCGCAAGGAGACAAAACAGTGGATGATTTGTTGGAGCTGTTGGAAAAATAGGAGGGGATGCAGTTTGGCAATGTTTCTTAACTGAAAATGTCAGGACTGAATAACTGACTTAAGATGTTTGCCAAAGTTCCAAACACTTTGGACAGTCACCTACAGAGGGTGAAGAAATAGTGGGAGGTAAATTGTTTGAAAGGTGATCGATAGTTTTAAAAAAGAAGGCTAGGGTTATTTTATTGGTGCTGATAAGGTCATTAAAAAAGGTGTTTCGTGCCTCTATAATCTTTAGATTTAGGAACACCAGCAACTCCTTCATGTTTGTATAATGAACCTGAAACTTGGTATTTTTCCATCTGCGTTCAGCCTGTCTACATTCCCTTTTTATACATTGGATATCATCACTGATCCAGTGAACCTGATTTTAATTCAAGTCAAGTCAAATTTATTTATACAGCCCAATATCACAAGTCACAAATTTGCCTCAAGGGGCTTTAATTCTGTACAGCATACGGCACCCTCCATCTTTTTAAAGGTGGATCTGTACTTAAGAGGGACTAAAATATCCAAAGCAGCCTGGCAAGCATTATTAAAACAGGTTACCAAATCATCAACCTGAGAAGGCACAGACATTCAATTCAATTCAGTTTTATTTATATAGCGCCATATAACAACAAAGTTATCTCAGGGCACTTTGTCATAAAGAGCAGGTCTAGACCAACTCCTTATGTGTACAGAGACCCAACAATTCCCACCAAGAGCAAGCACAAGCAACAGTGTGCTTGCCCTTTTAACAGGGAGAAACCTCGAGCAGAACCAGGCTCTGGGTGGGCGGTCATCTGCCTCGACCGGTTGGGTTGAGAGAGAGGGGAGGGAGGGAGAGAGAGAGAGAGAGAGCATGAGGAAAGTGAACATGCAGTAGCACAGTGCAGTTCACTACATACAGATGTAAAGCAGCAGAAGTGGAAATAGTATTAATGTTAATACAAATAAAAGTAGTAGCAATGTGGTAATAGTCATAGTAATAATAAGTCCAAAAACAACAATAACCGCAGCGGCTGCCGAGCAGCAGCACGGGGGCAGCAGGTGGCCCACATCACAGATCCAAGCTCCGCAACCACAGATCACGACTCCACAGCTCCACAACCTCAGATCCAGACTCCGTAGCTCCGCAACCACCGATCCAGAATCCGTAGCTCCGCAACCACAGGTCAAGACTCCGCAGCTCCGGAGGCAGAAAAGAGAGAACAAGGAGGAGAAACTAGAGAGAGAGAGAGAGATAGGCACACAGCTGTGCTTGTGGAGATGGGATTGCCATCTTCTCTGGATCCAAACCACGAGTTTGTGGTCCAGTTTATTCTTTGTGAGTTGAGGATTAACCCACAATGTGCAATATTTGACTTCTGCAAATGAATGCGCTCTGAAACTCAGAGTTTGTGGAAGAAAATCTGCCAGCAAGCAGGGCAGGTTCACAGTGTATGTTACCATAGTAACTGAGTTAAGAAGATCAGATAAGATAAACTTGTTGTCCCCTTGGGCTCAGCATCACTGCATCACTGCACATTCATCTTCAGACAAAGCAGCATCCTTGCAATCATTCATATATTAAAATACATAAAAAAAAGGAATGTTCATACATTCAACAATAAAACCAACAGACCAATAGACCAATAAAACCAATAAAACCTATAAAACCAATTAAAAAAACAAACAATAAAACCGATACAACCAATAAAACCACCACTGCACATTGCACCAGAATATTGCACGTTCAGTAAAACCAACAGGTAGAGTATAGCCATCCTACTATAAGTGCTCTGTGACCATTTAAAGTTTCAGCAATGCAGCATTTAACTGCTGCTATGTAACATCTTGGAAGCTGCAGGGGCGGGACAGGCCTACTGGTGGAAATACTACAATCAGTAATATTGTTCATGAATGCATTATAGCAGCAACAACATGAACATCACTTCAGTACCAAGGAGAGCACAAGGAGACTTGGTCAATAAACACATTTTTAAAATGCCGTGAATGCTGTGAAAAATTTGATTGTGAATAACTACAGCAATATTGCCGGCTAATCCTTTAAAGTAACATTAGCAGAACAGTTTTGCAGCCACAAATCCACCACACTAAATTAGTGTCCCTGTTATTGTTACTCTTGCAAACGCAGAGAATTTGCAGTGGCTTAGTCCTTGTAGACTGTAGCACAGGGGAACCACTGTCCCTGAAAAACCCCCAAAGAATTCAAAGTGGGACACAGATCTACATCAAATATATTCTGCATATATGTTTTTTTTGAAAGTCTTTTCTCAAAGTGTTTTAAACATGAATTTAAAATACTAAATTAACCAAGTCCATCAAAACAGCAAAGCAAAACAAAGATCCTTTAAGGGGTACAAGACACATAACACAGTAGGAACATCACAATGCCATCAGAGTAAAGAGGTCCAGCAGATGCATAGCCCACTGCATGATATTAAATCCAATTGTTTTTTATATTTTCTGCCTTACAGAATACAGTAGTGAGTGTTTTAAATCGGGAAAAAAAAATCTAAATAAATTTATGATTTAAAAGATTGAACAAATGAGTTTTTATAATGGACAAGTCTATATTTTGGAACTCAGTTAAAATGATCTCTGTTTCTGGAACTGAAAATCCAAAGTTTTTCCCTCAACAAACTAATAGTTTTCACTAGACCCACTTTTTGGAACAGACCCCAGAGTTTTTTTGTCTTTCAGCTCATTGTTTTGGTTTTACGTCCCGCAACTTTACCTTTGGTTCAGTTTCACCGCTCTCATCAATGCTGTGTTTTTTTCTCATGTTCCTTCCAGGACAAATCAACTCAACTTTGGTAAACCTTTCATTTAGCCATCACCATCATCACTTTGAAATGATGAATAATGTGATCAAGCAAAGACATGCAGCCCATTGAAAACATGGGTTTCTGCACACAAACAGGCTGCTGTGCACAGAGAGGCAGGGGATTTCCATGACACGATGTCAGGATAATACCCAATTACATATCATTATCATTTATTCTTTGTTTATTCATGTAGTCTCATTGAGAAGGAGCTGTGGTTTTTATAGAGAGACGACAACAATAACAAAACACTGATATTAATGACAGAAAACAAACAATACATTAGTCCATGAGCCAGCAAGGTTCAAGGACTGACATCATTAAAAGAGTATAAAAATAATGAGTTTGCCACTGATGCAGACAGTGAGATGCACTTCAATGCCTAAAGCGCTAGTAAGTAGGCCTTGAGTTAAGTTTTTATTTCTGTCACATTATTTCCATACATTTTCATGGGCAATCTTATGGTGTGTTCCCACCAAAAGCGAATTGTATTTTTCTTGTGGTGAAATTACATACAAAGTCAATGCAAATTCGAGCTGGGCGATGCCAATGACGTAAGGCGAATGACGCGAATTTGCCTAATTTGCACAAGTTGGAATTTTCTACTCCTTGTGGGCATTCAGAGCTCTATGATACTACTCCATTTTTCAGAGGTTGGCAAAGAGATTGCTTGGAGAAAAATAAGCGAGGAAGTTGGTAAATTCTGAAAATACGTGTCTGTTACTTGATTGCAGCTATCCAAACTCCATTCAGAAAACAAGCACTTTAAAAGTTATTTGCTTGCCGTCTTGCAGATAGACCTGACTAAGTATGCCCACTGCAATACAGTGTGTCATTGCATTTACTATCCTATTGGCCAGATGTGTCATTCTTACATGGAAACATGCCTCCGCCCCGACAAATGACAGATGGGTACAGGAGATCTTGGAAGGCATAAAGCCAGCAAAATTAAGATTCTCAATGAAAAGATGCCTTGCAGGCCTTAACAAGACTTGGGATCTCCTTCTGGACTCTGAGGGTGTTGCCTGAATAGAACTTGTCGGTGAGGGTAAGGTCATTATCTTTCTGCCTCTATAATTCTTCACCTATTATTCAATTCATTTTGTCCTTACACCTCCAATCATCCATTTTAGTATTACATTCAATGTTTTTCTCCTTTTGATTTTTTTACTCTCTTTGTTTCTTTGGCTATTTAGTATTTGGATATTATTTATTTATGTCTTCTTGTGTACTTTTTTCTTTTAGTGACCTTAACTGACTGGGGTGGATGGATATATACATAAACACATATAGTCTGTCTCAGAAATTACGTTTACTACTAATTTGTTTTGCCAAATAAGTTTAGAAGGAAAACATATTCATTGCAAGGAATATGTTCAATGGTAACTATTTTTGGAGTGAAAGCAGTGTTGTGTACTGCATGTAAGTTGTAGGGAGGTGGACGGGCTGAATGGTGGGCGTACAAAGCGCAGGTGGTTAGGTTTAGGCAAGAAAAATCCCTGTGTTTAAGTCCCCCTGCACTGAAAAATGTGTCTTGCTTATTGTTATTTCCATGGGATGTTTGGTTTCACTATACTGAATTATGTACGTGCAAAGTTTGTTTTTAACATTAATTTAAGTGGAAAATATCACACCGAGTGGCAGAGATGACCAGTAAAGGGACCCAAAAGCACAACCAGAAGGCAGGATGCGGCAGAGATATACTTTACTTTTCAAGCGTTTGTAACAGGATACAAACTCAAGCAAACAGGTCCGACAAAAAATAGGCAAACAGACGATCCACAAACAGGCGAGGTCATGCACAGGTAAGCTAACTAGAAACGTAGTATATTGCTGGTAAGTTACAGGCTGAGGAGCTGAGACGAACTGGCACCTGAGCCAAGGCTCTCACAGGTGGATATCAGGTGATCCTGCGGAGCTGGCGGGAAACGAGTGAGGACCGGGAAGGCACACACTAGGAGACATAATCCGACAGGGTTAGTGGAAACAAAAACAGGGAGTCAAGGTCAGGGCCCAGAGCGGGGCGTAACAGAAAAGTTTCTCTGAGCTCACCTAAATCCTAGTTTAACACCCGGACATACCAGCAGGATTTTTGGAACTAGGACTAGTTTGGAAACCAGTGCAACTTACACAAGTGTGACATGAAAACTTGTATAGTTTTTAGTGAAGTGGAAGACGTCTTGTGTCCAGCAACTAAATGAAAAAAATATTTACATATTTATATTTTCTGGATTTGCAATGAGGGAGAAGGAGTCATTTTAAGATTTTTTTTTATTTAACATTTTTCATGTTAAAACCGTATCACACAAAAATTATTATTCCATTATCTCTTGTGTCTGGAGGGAAAGATTACTTTATTAAATTTCAACTGTAAACATAATCATGTGGTGTCTCCTCCTTCAAGTTGCAGTTGACTTTTTCCATATTATATCAAGACCATGGTCTTTTCCTAAACTTAAACAAGTGCTGTGAGTGGTGCCATTACAGGTGCCATCACATTTCTCTTTCTATTTACTGTTGTAAATTAGTAGGGACACAGGGTTGACACAGACGCATACATAGTTAGATGTTTATCATTCCAAATAAAATCGACTTTAAATGTTTAACCAGCAATAACCCAATCCCCTCTGGTCGTGAACAGCAAGTTCAAATGAGATCACTACGAAGCACATTGGGTGTTAAATGACCTATTTTATATTCTTGGTCCATTCCAAGTTGTGCTTTAAAAGTAAGTAATAAAATATTAAAATCAATTTCTCAAATATAAAGGAAGCCAGTACAACGACGCTGTGAGACAGGTCTCTTTTTCATGGCTGTGAATGCATGGTTGCTGAATCAAGGTCTAAAAGCTTCTGACTGGGGCAGGAATACAGAAAGTTGCAGTAGTCTAGTTGGATTAAAGACAAACACATGTATGACCTTCTCCATATTACTGAAGGACAGCAAAGATGTTATTATAGAAATAGATTTTTTTTTAAAAACAGACATCATTACTGAATTCAATTTTTTTTCCTGCGATTGACTGACTGTTTCAACTTGCCTTTATATTAGAAAGCAGTAATTAAGTGCTGAGATGGTCTAAAGGTAGAATATTTCAAAATGAAATTCTATATTTAGAATTTAGCAGCAATAGAAGTAAAAATAACAGCAAATCTATCATGATGGAAAGGCTAACTCATATTTGCATTTATAGGGTTTGCTCAACACCTGCCTCTAATAAGCCACTTATTCGCTGTCCTCCTTTTGTTTTTATTTGCGTATGAGGGAAAAATTAGTTCCTGTCCGTCAATTCCCGCACAGCTGTCACAACCAATGAAGGAGTCCATTTGTTTCTAGACATTGCCACACTGTGCATTTACAGCAATACCAGGACACAGGGCAAGGTAGGCCAGAAATCAATGGAGATTGGACACAGTCCAGTTCGTGCCTCAATTCTCATTTTAGTCAGAAAGGCATGCACGAAGAACAAACCTATAGAGGCAAGAGGAAAACAGGCCTCACCTCCAGATCTCAATGATGTCTGAGTTAGAAATACTGGTGTACACTCACGTGTGGTAAAACTTTTTATCAAAGGAAATATATTTCCTATTAAGTATATGCAATTTGCATGTCATAACTTCCATTCAGGTCAGTTTTACATTTGGTGGCAATAGGTTTTGGCTGGGTGGCATGTAAGGGCGGAGGATGGGTTTCCCACATGAAAATACACTTCTGTGTGTAAATATATATATATATATATATATATATTAAATAAAAGAGATAAGGGCAAATTCTGTCTTTCACAAATACTCAATATTAATCAGTGGTGGAACAAGCATTCAAATCCTTAATTAAAGTAAAAGTACCAGTACAAGTAAAAGTCCAAATATTGAAACAAACTAAAAGTGCATTAGTATTATCAGCAAAATAAGCATTGTGCATCAGTGTGTAAGCAGCACTTTACTGTTGTAACTGCTCAAGGTGGAGCTAGTTTTAACTGCTTTATATGTGAAAGTTATTTTACGGAGTGAAATGGTATGTTACTATGGTATACCCAGCCATCTCTCTGCCTGCCATTCCCACTCGTTCTGCCCAGCATACCTTCCACCACCACCAGTAGCCCAGCACTGACACACCAGGCCTCCAGCAGACCTTATTTGAGTAAATATGAAAAACAGAGAAATGGAAGTCAAGAAATGAAGGAAATAAACCAACAGTAGTGAAAGGATTACTTATATCCTTTACTTAGTAAAAGTACCAATACCACAATGTAAAAATACTCCCTTTCAAGTAAAAGTCCAGAATTCAAAGTCTTATCATCCTGGTGGCTTAATAATTTTTTTGTATTCGTTACATATGGTGTGTGTTATGTGTATATTGTTGACCGTACACTGTGACGGCCCTCTGGCCTGTTTGGTTGTGCCTCGTTTGCTCCTCTCTTGCAGGTTTGTGTATTTGGTAGGCGGGGCCGTCCACTTGGACTTACTGGTTGCACCTGGGCCCAATACTCCAAGTCACTATAAAAGCTGCCACCTTAGTCCACTCAAAGAGACTCTCCATGTGCTCTGTTTGGTGCCTTTCTCGGTTTCCCCATCAACACTTGCACACCATACTTTTCACACACCTACACTGACTTTACTGCCATCCATTTCTCATCTCTGTTGCAGTTTATGTTCTTGTAATTAACCACTTAATTAACCACTTATTTGCCTTGAAGCTGTTCATGACATACACTAAAACTGGAGTAGTAACATGTTTGTTTTTTTCTTAATTGGGTAATGAAATTGTTTTTTTCATAAAAAAAAAATTGGGAATGTTGCTGGAACAATAAATCAACATTTTAAGTGCTAACAACAGACTCCCTGAATTTTAATATTTTGCTGGCCCTTCACCTTTCTGCTGACGGATGTCCTCAGAATCAGCTCAACAGTAAACAAATGGCTTATTATGCAAACACAACCCCTCTAAAAGTGCAGATTCATGGATACATTCAACCAGAAAACATTCGTTTGTGTTTTTCAGTTAGAATTCAGTTTTATGATTCAAGATAAAAAGTAGTGTGGAGAAAGTGCCAGTTAGAGAAGTATTTGTAGTAGTGTGGAAATTAACAAATAAACCAGGGTTGATTGGTTTGTATAATATTACGCAGTGTTGAAGGCAAAATGAGTGTGCAATTTCATTGTAGTGTAAATGTAATGCTGTCATAATACTTGCTAAAGCCTGTTAGGAAGTTTGCACTTTGATTTATAAATGATGATGCAGAGAGCTGGGTTTCGTTGGAGCTGGCTAAGCACTGGTCTGCCATCTGGTCAGAGCAGAACTACCTGGGAGAGCATGTAGGGAGATAGAAAAGAAAGGAACACACACACACACACACACACACCTTAGACCAAAAAAAGCACATGACAAAGCAGAATTACTATACTAGCATTAGCACAGTGATATACAGTATAATCTCTTTATCAGACAGTTCTGTTTAATTGCAGCTCAGTAAACTCTGCCAAAGACCTGTTTATATTGTTGCAAAAAGAGGGAAACAGGAGTCATTTTGGGTTGTTGGATATATATATATATATATA
>LKNJ01004862.1:1146-29720 GCA_002120245.1 Maccullochella peelii | reverse complement strand
GTGTGAATGGGTGAATTAGACTACTGTTAGAGCTTAGATTACTGTTACAGTGCTTTGGGAACTGTTTTGACGGTTGAAAAGTGCTATATAAGTAAAAGTCCATTTACCATTTACCTACACCATACTACTACTACTGCACCCTATACCATACTACTACTGCACCATGCACCATACACCATACTGCTGTTACTAAACTGCTGAGGTAGAGTGGAACAGTAGGTTGAAGAAAGGAAGAGGTGAAGGGCCCCACCAGTGTTTTGGGGAGAATTGGTGCAGTAACCAGGTTGATCCACTTGCCAGCTAGCCTGACTTGTGCAAAGCCAAATACTTTTGAAAAGTTTTTTTATTTAAGCAAAACTACAAAGACCCCAACACCTGCAGAAGAACAGAAGAAAAGCGTACATTTAAGCTCAATGCCTTTTAGAAGCATAAAATACAGTTGTCAGCTTTGCCTCGTTTTTATTAGTAAAAGCATCCATCCACATACTTCCACAATAAAGTCATATATTTGGAATAATACATAAACATGTTCTTTCTAAATAGTTACATTTAGAAAGAAAAGTGTAACCATCACTATAGCATTAACAATCAGTCTAAAATGTACTTATGCATTCTTACATTCAAAAAGTATGAAGGAGTTCAAGTTTGTTATGATTAATTTTTGGAATTATTAAAAAAGAAAACAGGAAGCAGTGTTACAGCTTGCACAGGTGGTTCCAGTATGGAAAGTTCTAGGTTCAACCACAGTTATAGGCCATTATGTCCACCTAAGCAGCTTGTACATGTTGTTATTAATTCAGAGATTGGTGAGTAAGGAACACCTGGAGGGATGGGAACAACTATTGACAGGCCGAGTTGGGGATGCAGCCAGTTTAATTGGAACATACTTGACTGCATCAGTTGGGAAGTTAGGTTTTCAGTCTGAATTAACAAAGTAGATTGAAAATCTGTTGTGGTATATACTCCCCACTGCGTCTCACCCAGACATTCTAATCAAATACAATTTGCATCAGTATTTTATTTTTGTATGTAAATAACTTATTCACTGATCACACTATTGTCATCAAGGGTTTTGAATTGTAACCGACACAACGGTAAAAACAATACAAAGGTTTTGAGAAATCAGAGAAAAAAGGTGTGTTTTAAATGCTTACAGGCGGTAATATATAGCTCACCATTCATGAGAGTAAATTATGTCCAAAACACGACAGTCATATACCACATACCAGCATCACCTTAGATGGACTCGGGACACGATACTATATTGTTCTATTTTTCAGCAACTTACACTTGAGAAAAGCAGCAGCTTTTTTTTATTGTATGTATTTATTTTCATATTCTCTCCCTCAATTGGCACATCCAAGCTACTATACATTGACTTCTTTTATTGTCAGGTTGTAACACACTCTTCTTTAGTCTTGAGCATGAAAGTACATCCTCGGCACTGCTGTCATCAGTGGATAGTTGATGGCTGATTGAAACATTCTTTTATCAAACTTAGTCTTGTAGCTGTCACAGTGGATGAAGAGAAACTATTGTATTGGACTAGCTTGTAAATGATATTCTGGTGCTCTCTTTCAACCAGGGCTCTGAGGAAACATCTGACCCAATCAGAGATGCGTCGCGCAGCGAGGAAACCTCACCTCCTGGTCCGGATCAAGCTGCCACTGCCCCCGCGCTCCCTGGCCATGCCCCTGCTCCCCACCAGCACCAGCGAACCCATCGTCCTGGAGGACTGAAGGGGAGGGGCAGGGGGGTCTTTTAACAGGACATTGGGGTAGGGTGGGAGTTGGGGGGAAGGTCTGTGCTCAGGCCGTCACTTAAGAGGCAACACAGTATGCCATACCAGTAGTCTTTTATTTTCCCAATTTTCAGCGTCATTTTTCTTTAGTCCTCTGTTACTGCCCAAAAGTTGTCTCTCACACACACACACACACACACACACACACACACACACACACACACACACACACACACACACACACAAGCACTTAGATGATTGTACATTTCCATCATATTAAACACACATATCAAGACACTGACACTCACACAACACCTTGGGCTTTGTAGTATTTTATTCCAGATCCTGAATTATTTTGCTCCCCTTTTCAATGCCCTGTGTTTAAATGTGTAATTTAAATCAAGATATCTCTCATCCTGAAACAATGGTGATAAAGCACACTTTGTTTTTCCTCCACGTCTCTATTTTTGTGTAAATATGCATCATTTAAGGGGTGACACCCACAATATGTGAGGAGAATGGGGGTTGGAAACAGCGTGTAGCAGGTCCAAGGTCTAATTTGATTTTGAAGATTTCACTCATACACTCTGGTCCGTTCCAGCAGGGAAAAGTCTGACTGGCTGTTAATTGTAGCTCATTGACTGCACATGGTCAAATTAAGGAGACATGTTGACAGAGCTGCCCTCAGTCAGTGTGAACACTCAGTGTATCTTGTCAACATTTCCCAGCATCAGTCAGGTCAAGTCCTTCCCTAGAGGTTTATCCCATCTGCACCTCTTAACAGCCTCCGTCTTGTGGAAGTCCCTCAGTGTAAAAAAATATTGAGCGAGCACAAAACAACTTGAGCAGTGTGAAAGTCCAGGTTTGAGAGTGTGCAGAGACAGAACAAAACAAAGTGAAGACAAAGTGAGGATGGAATGTAGAGTGTAATCAAAGTTTTGAGTTAGCAAGAGATCGTGACCATATTTAAAGGGGTAGGGCTTTGTTTGCCCACTAGTGTCAAAGTTGATTGCTTAGTTTTGGCAGGTTGTATCACTCATACAAAATCAAAAGTGCCACCCTGTTAAACAGAGCCTTCTGAACAACAGTTTCGGGGCTGGGACTAACCATTATTGTCATTAGAAATGAATCTGCCAATTATGTTTTTAATTAATTGATTAAAAAATGTATCTTGCAATTCTCCAAAGCCCAAGGGGACATCTTCAAATTGCTTGTTAAAACCAACCAATACTCCAAAACCCAGATATTCCATTTACTGTGACTTAAACGAGTAATCAGTCATATGGTCCTAACAGCCACAAGTCATGTTAAACTTAAATTGTTGGACTGTTCTCTCGCTTTCAGAATCAACCCAAACAGGTGGACAAATACAGCAAATTTAAAACGGAGTGTGCACTAATTCAGGATTTTAGTGTCTTTACTGAACCCTGTCTGGCTACTACTTACTTATCCCGGCAACTTTATATTGTTGATAACTGTTCTTTCACATTCAGAATCTACCCAAACAGGTGGAAATATGCACAAAATCTGGATTTTAGTGTTTACTCTATCTTGATTTTGTTGTGTTTTTTCTAGTGTTTGTACCGCCTGAGCTGAATCCTGACGTACGACTTACTAATCCTGACGTAACTGCTTACTTTTGTTTTGTGCTCCCTTGATAGTTTTGTTATTAATAACCCTCCATACCGTCTCCACCCTCACCAGGCATCATCGTAGTAATTTTTAAAGAAACTGAACGAGGGTTGCTGTTGTAGTCAAGCCACATTTGTCTTTCGTCTCCTGTCCGTTGATTGCCACGCTTTTATAGCCACTTTTAACCGGTTTGAAGAGAGAAGTACCCTGGCTCCTCCTGTTCTTTTGACCTCACCCCAAGACGTTTGAACAGACAATCTGGACTCAAAGGGTCAGGATTGTTGCTCAGAGGAGTCTGTAGGTTTACATTGTCGGAGGGATCATATGTAGTGTTTTGAGGAAATTCAAATGATTGTGCTTAACATGGATTTGCACAAGTTACTGTGTGACTTGCCATGATGAAAGAACACATTTGGCTTTGAGGTACTATGTTTAAGTCTGCAAAAGTCCAAAATGAAGCCATAATGTGCAAAAAAAAAAAAAAAAGGTTGACGTCCATTTGTGAGTGGACACTTTTAACCCTGAAGTAATGTTAGACTAAAGCCACAGCATTTATGACAGCGTACTGTTTGGTTGGTTTAAATGGAACTGATGCAATTATGTTATTGGTCAGTTGATAAAAGAAAAGTCTGTTTAAAAAAAAAAAAAGCAATATTTAAGTATGGAAGACAATAAGGGCCAAAAAAGTTCAGAAATTAATGTTAAGAGTCTGAGATTAAAGTCGTAGTTTTCTGAAAACTGATTCATTCAGAACTTTTTTTTTTCATATGTCCTTAATCCTCTTCTGTAAATGTCTGATGAAGCAGAACAGATGTGATGTTTTTCATTGTGATTGGGTATGACAACAATGTGAAAGCAATTTTCCACTCAACTTTTGCTTTGTTTATTTTAGTCCCCCCTGTTTGTACCATTATGAAAGGGTGAGTCCTAAAAGTAGGTTGTTAATTGGATAATTATAATTCCTCAGTAACCCTCAGCCTGTGAATCCCCACAGCAGCGAGGGGCTACACTGGTTTTATAAGCAATTTTGGTCCCAATGTGGGCCTTGTAATATTTCTCAAAAAAAGAAATTGAAGTGTTGAGTTTGTAGCAAATACTAATCTGTGTAAAGAAAAGTGGAAAACTGGCATATTTTAAACTTTTTTTACATCTAAAGTGTGTAATTCTGCTCCAGTATTGTGGAGATGGCTCTAATAGGCTACTGTACATGTGAAACATTACTCTCCTTCATAGGGTGGGTGGGGTGGTCATTTGAACCAGGGGTGACATGCAGAAGGGACAGGGTGCTGATTTTTGTATGATGGAGAGACAAACATGCTACAATTGAAACTTTTTCTCAAGTGTTTTTTATTCCAATGTCTCTGTATCCTTTAATGTATCTTGATAAGAAAAGAAATAAAGATTTTTTTTTTCTTCGTGGTCAGTCACGGGCTCTTTCTCAACTGTGTTTCTCTAGGTGTTCACCAGATTGCTGCCATAGAGGAAACTGAGCTCATGTCCTCAGTAGGGCTAGGTATCAAACTTCAGTACGTCTTTGGGACCAAATTAAATGTGTCTCTTGCACAGATTATCAAGAACTGCCAATTACAGAAAGTTGCTGCAAAGGACTTTTTTCAAGACAAAATTTAAAAACATGCATTTGAGAAGGGTTTTGCAAGAACAAAAAAACGAAATTCCTCAATGTGAGGTATCAAAAGTACCATTTTGGCAAAATAAGATCTTGTATTTGCACTGGTATGAAAAATGGTACCGATCCCGTTGACTAGTTTTCTGCATGTTCAAGCATTTGAGTGACCTGCGCTAAAGTTTACTATGTTTAAATCTTTGTGGAATTGCCTTGCTAAAAAATGATACCCAATCTTGGCAGTAAAACAGTAATAATTTGTAAATAAAGTAATATATGCCACCATTAACTTTATGTTAATATGCCTGCCTTGTTTGCTTCCATGTGCATTTGTTTTATAAATTAATGTTAAAATAATATTTAGACCCATTTTGTTTTCTGGAATTGTTTTTTTAGCCACAGAGGGCAGTGGAATCAGCTGAAAACACAACATTGACATTATCACCTTATAAAGTGGTTATGGCAAATGTTTTAGCACACAGCCAGCAGACACAGAGCAACATTAGGATTTTTTTGGAGTCGTGATTCTGTTCAATTAACGAATGCAAGTCCAGTCCTCTCCTTTAAGCTCTGTTTTTGGTTTCCACCAACTCCTGAGAAAAATATCTGGCTCTTTAGCTGCTAAATGTTCCACCAGCTAGTGGAAGCTAGCTAACTTTGTCTGTTTGGTGCTGTGCAGGTAGTGTACAGTGGGTTTATCAGAGCTGGCTGGCTGCTGCTGCTGGAAAGAAGATTGATGAGAGCGGAGTTTGCAGGTCAGAAAACCAAAACAATTTGCTAAAAGAGGCTGAAAAGCTCTGTAAAGCTGAGATAATGCAGAGTTGGTGATAATTCTCTGTGGACTCGTCACTTCGAGCGAAAGTTAACATCCTGAAGTGAGCAAGTTAAGAGTCCAAATCTCAATGAAACTTGACAGCTTGAACAGCTTTGCAAAGATAAAAAAACCCACAAAAATAATTGAAGGTGGTGACTATTAGTTATTATGAGTTTACTATTAGTTTTATATTTGTACTTTATCAATTTGTAGAGGTGTATTTTCACCCTGACATTGAATCGTTGTCTTGATAAAGCTTAATTACATCCACTGTGAATGATTAAAATTGCAAAACAATTAAAACATTTTCATGGGGGATAAATTCTTTCTATGAACACTGTAAATGAATCCCTTGAATTAATCTGGTGTTTCTACTGGAAGTCCATGATGTGAAAATATTTAAGGATTCCTTCTCTGGGCCTGATTGGAAAAAGCTTAAACAAAGTTTAGCCTGGCTAAAGGAAATATTTGTCTATTTTTACTCAGCTGTGTTCCTATCAGACGGCTTTTAATTACAAGCTTTGTTTGAACCACTTCTGACTGAGGTGTCAATTTTGACAAATCTGTAATGACCTTTAACAGTGTATTCACTGAGGATGTTGATTGAGCCCATATGATAAACATCTGCTAGCCGATAGCAAATTAGGCATTTCACTGTAAAGGACAGTAGCTAAAGAATAAAAATCAATTAATAAAATGAAAGTACACAAATAAAGCAATGAGACCACATTCAGGACCAGTATTACATATAGTGCCCCACATCAAGTCCACATATAACCCTGTATTTTAGCATTATTTAAGCATTATTGTATTTTAGCATTATTTAATACATAGCCTACACAACAACGGATTCAGCTTCATGCAACTACATGGGCATTAATGTAGCTTGCCATGAGGCTGATATTTTTTCCCTGTATTTCTTATAATGAAAACATCTTACAAGTACACAACATGTAGGCGAGAGAAGGAAAAAAAACCTATATATTTTTAGCTATAGTTTAGCACCATGAAGCTGCACGGCTGCTGGCCCGTCATCAAGCGCGTCCCCCGCAAGTGATTGGTCGCTCGAGACGGTGAGCTCGAGCACACCTGATGCTCATTTTTAACTGGAAGGCGGGAGGAGCGAGCCGGTTTAAAAGACAAGCGGAGTGCAGTCGTTCCGTGCTTGTGACTCCATAATAAAGCAGTTAGGGTCCATGCCATTCTACCAACACACGTTTTTACAATAACTCAGCAGGCCCTCTGTTATTTAGACCGGTTTGGAGGCTGTTTCTCCCAAATCATCAACTCTCCATCCGTTTGCAACCATGTTTGAGGTAAGCCAATCCCTCCATTCATAAGACAATGCTGTCTTTTTAAATTAGTTTTAAAATATAGGTTAACTGCTCAGCTCCTTTTAGCTGGTTACTGTTGTAACTGTGTCCTCCAAAACATTGTGAAGATTTTCTGCTTTTCTGATCTATAATAGAAAATATAATTTGAAACATAATTTTTTTTAGTTTTTAGACTGTTGGTCCAAAACTATTAAAAAGTCACTTTGTGATGTGACTCATGATATCCAATCAGTGAGGAGCCATTAAATGCTAAAAAACCATAGGCTACTGGACTAAACCTGACCTAAAGCATGTGTGGTGGCAGTCACTATTCTCCCCACAAAAAGTAGGGTTTTTAGATGTCGTTTTTTTTTTTTTTCTTTGTTTGTTTTTTTATACAGCAGAGGTTAGAGCTAAATGACAAGAGAATGTAGGTGGAGAACATGGATAAGGGAAAAAAACTGATGTATGCTATTGTGCATTCTGCTGTGCTGGTAAAAACTATGGAGCTGCAGTTTTCTAACAATTCATTTATCTTTAAAATATGGATAGTAAATCCCAGCAATATGTCACTTTTTCGTAAAGGATTTTTAAATAAACCCTCAGAGTGAATTGAGTTACAGAGGCTAGCCCAGATGTGATGTCAGCCGTTAGACATTCTGCCTCATTCACTACGCCCTATTACAGATCCTCAGTAAGTTGGTCAACTAAATTTTGGACACTAATGAATAATTTGTCATCACTGAGATGTCAGTTGCACAGAGGTAATTGTTTTCAAATATGACGCATTATGGGATTGTTGGCAGAAAGTAGTGTACATGCCATGGACACTGTTTTGATTCCTTTGTGTAATTTGAGGGCACTCTAGAACATATTTCGCACACAGAATTTAAATCTGACCACATTGTACTAGACACCATTGAGCTCAGAATATGGACAGAAAATTCCCTGAACATCCTTCAGCTTTTTAGACAGACTGAAACCTACAACTCCATTTGATGTCAAAGAAGCTAGTGGAACAGATGCTAGCAAGGACACGAGGCAGGACTTCATTAGACCATGCTAAACTCTGATCCTTTTTTTTTTTTTCTTTTTTCCCAGACCAGTAGTGATGACTTGTTCCTGCCTTCCTACCAAGATGAGGAGCTGGTGGACAACTTGCTGTCCAGTGAGGAGTCACATGGAGATGGTGGAGAACTCTCCTTAGTTAAGGCCCTGCTCCCTCTGGTAGAGTCCCCCTCCCCTCCCCTCATCCCCTGGGTCTGCTCCACCCGCTACAAGACAGAGCTCTGCACCAGCTACTCAGCTACTGGTTTCTGCAAGTACGCCGAACGCTGCCAGTTCGCCCACGGCCTCCATGAGCTCCATGTTCCC
The DNA here is from genome assembly GCA_002120245.1 of Maccullochella peelii. Lineage (NCBI taxonomy): Eukaryota > Metazoa > Chordata > Actinopteri > Centrarchiformes > Percichthyidae > Maccullochella > Maccullochella peelii. The sequence goes on along the minus strand of LKNJ01004862.1, from coordinate 21,222 downwards.
TTCCGCCACCCAAAGTACAAGACGGAGTTGTGTCGCAGCTATCATACAACTGGCTACTGCTACTACGGCAGCCGCTGCCTGTTTGTCCACAACGCCACTGAGCAGCGCCCTGCCCTGCGCCGCCGCAGGAATGTCCCCTGTCGTACCTTTCGCTCTTTTGGCGTTTGTCCCTTTGGCACCCGCTGTAACTTCCTGCATGCCGAGGGCGGGGATGTCGGCAGCAGTCTGGAGTCGCCTGATGTTGGCGAGGAGAAGACTCTGCCTGTACCCAGCCCACAGCTCCAACCACAGATCAAGGAGTGGAAGCCACGTGGAGCTCTGTGCCGCATCTTCAGCTCCTTTGGTTTCTGCCTGTACGGAGCACGCTGTCGCTTCCAGCATGGCCTCCCCAGCAAGATCAAAACCTCCCTCCAAACCCAAGGAGAGTCCTTCTACCCTCAGCCGTTCCCTGGCAGTTCAGGTTTACCTTCCCCCACCTCACCTTTCACTTCCACCTCACCCAACTCTTCAACATCTTCGCCTCCATCAACCTCCCCTCTCGCTGCCACAGCCCACAATGCCTTCACCTTCTCCAGTCAGCTAAGCGACCTGCTGCTGCCGCTGGCCCTCCACCTGCGGCAGCTGGAGAACAGCAAGGCCCAGGAGATCTGGGACAACAGGGCAGTCTAACTGGATGTGGTCATAGTTGGAACCAGCATCAGCACTGAACAACGCCACACCTCAACTAAATCTGTTTTCTTTTTAACCCCCCACCTTTCCCTGGGGCATTTATTATATTTTTAAATTGAGGTTGTTTGACTTGAGAGCTTGTGTCAGCAGGTCAAGCAGGCCTTGAACTGTTCAGTTCCAGATAAGGCAGTCTGGAATAGTTCTGGACAGGTGGTCAGTGGTCTCCTGAATCACTGCAGGTCTAGCTTTGAGTGTAACTGCATGTTTTAACTATTGTAAATACTTTATTAATGAACTGTGTAAATGAAATCTACAGTCTGACCACAGCATCATGAATAAACTAATTTTAATCTAACCTTTGTGTTGTGGTTTAATAAGTAGGTATTTATTGGTTTTCAGCATGGTTTTTACACACATTAATACTGGGAACTTGTATGGTTTCTCTGTGCATCAAGGTCACACAAAATGAACGGAAGTATGAATGCAGTAAAATGTGAGGTGTGTGGTTGTTGTTGGAGACTGTGGCAACAAAATAGCTCTCAACAAGGACTGAACTAGCTGCATAATAGGCCCATAGTTCTTGAAATTGTTGCTCTATAGCAGATAATATTTTGGACAAGTGTTCCAACTTTGTTTGGCCCTTTCCTGTTTCAATATGACAATGCCTCATGTACAAAGCCAGCTCCATAAAGGAATGGTTGTGGGGGTGGGGACTTGATTGGCCTGCACAGAGCCCTGACATCAACACCTTTTGGGATGAACTGGAACGCTCACTGTAAACCAGGCCTCATCACCCAACATTGATTGGGCCTCACTAATCTAGTGTTGCAAATCACTGCAGGTTACTACATGTGGTGGAAAGCCTGAAACACACTTATTTAGGAAAGTAAGATGCCATGATCATTTGGAACATTTTAAGTCATTTTCAGATTAGTGTTGCCAGCAGTGATCAAACACACATTGCTAACATTTCACCTTTTTGTTTTCTTTTTGGGTGAAGTTATGTCACAAGTAGACCCCTAATGCCCCTCCATTCAAGAAGGCCTGACTATTCAATAAACCAATCCGTGTCTCCCACTGCAGTCACTGACTAGTACAGGAATATGACAACATATAGCCCATGCACATGGAAGTATAACTTACTCTGTTATAATACATCCATGCCGCGTTATTTTCCCCACCTCATTTGCGTCAAGTTCCGCCCCTACTCTCCCTCTGAGTACTAGCCAATCAGAGGCACTTCCCCGGACTTGAGGTGGGAAAAAATATTATGCCGTAGCCAGAACTAAACCGGATGTTGTGCGTTTTTAGTCAAATCCATTTACTTAAATTAAGCCTTTTGAAAACCATCAATTACATTTTGATGTTTTACAGACTACTCCGTAGTATATTTTATTTTTTAGCATCAATGCGGCATACTATTAAAAGAATGGACAGAATTGCCTTATTTTGAAGGGTTTGACGGATATCCTTTCTCATGCTTGCTACCTTGACACTGTTCATGAAGCGTCTAGTGTAACGTTAGAGAATAGCTATGCTGATGTAAACTATCCGCCTGACTCTAATAATAGCCTTCAACCGTTTTAACTAAGAAGGTAAAGTCTTGTTAAAATATTAAAGATTTTGCGAAGCATTTTCTCTGCTATTCTTAGACAGCTAGCTATTAGCATCTTATGTGATTGTAAGGTAGTTAGCTAGCTACAACCGGTAACGTAATGAAGCTAGTAAGTTAACGTTATTTGGTTGCATCACACTTTACATAATACAGTAACAGCCATGTACAGTAATAGAGTGGTAGTTGTCGTTGCGTACAATAACTTAATAATTTTCACTATAGTCACTTTTTAACACAATTGTTGTTCCAGCTGATAGACGGAACCCAGATTCCAATTTCTTAGCATGCTGGAGAGCGAGTCCGCGCTAGCCTCTATAGTCACAAAGAACTGTATAGCAAATCCCATTGAAAAATATGGTAATTGAAAAATTATTAGCTTATTGTCACTAATAAATAACGGATACACCTGAAGTCAAGACCGGCAACGAATCTAATGTGTGTTTTTGTAAATTCGGGATATAGATGATTCACCAAGCACGACTCAATCTTAATAAAATCTTCTAAATCTGAAATTTACCACCAGCTGTAGGAGCGTTGTTATATGGAGCCCCCGAAGTTCAGAAAGACCTGCCTCCACGCTGTCTTCCTGTCTAAGAAGATGTAAACCACGGCCATAGGTAGCAAGTGTTAACGTGAGGTGCTTTTCGTTGCCAGTTCCTGAGTGGTCGTCGTGAGCATGGCGGACCGGGAGGAGCGCCGCTTCGCCGAGGTTTCCCGGGAGTCTGTCAAACTCATGGCCGAGAGTGCAGGCGTGGAGCTCGGCGACGATGTGGCCGCTCTGCTGGCTGAGGACGTGTGCTACCGGCTTAGGGAGGCCACGCAGGTCAGTACTGCATGGGTAGATGGATGGATGTCTAAAACATTAACACCAAATCTCTGAGTATGATCTCATTCCATTTAGTCAGGAAAGGCTATACTCACCTTGTTTCATACTTAAAGGGTAATTTTGGGTGGAGTATCACTTTAAAGGCTAAGCTTCATCTGTTTACATTACCAAGTATACACATATGGACAAGTCTCTACCACATCATTATGTACACATAAGTGTATCAAAGGTGCAGTGCAAGTTATTTATGTAGTCATGCAGTATTGATGGTGTGTTGTTTTGGACCTGCATAGAGCAGTTCTCAGTTTATGAGACATGCCAAGAGGAGGAAGCTGACAGTGGAGGACTTCAACAGAGCTTTGCGCTGGAGCAACGTGGAGGTGAGAATGTTGTAATGGTCTCTCCCAGTGTGTGTGTGTACGGCCAGTCTGATATGACATGAATAAGCTACTGCCTTCAGCTACTGCCTTCAGCTTCTTTATCTCGGTGTGTTCATCAGCCTATTTGTGGCTGCGGGGCCCAGGATGCTCTTCCTTTCCGTTCAGTGAAAGAAGGAGAGCTTTTCTTCATTGAGGATCGGGACATCAACCTGGTCGAGTTGGCTTTGGCCACCAACATTCCCAAGGGCTGTGCTGAGACCATGGTGCGAGGTATGACCCACTGTCATAAACTGCTGACAGAAGTATCCTTGATGCTGAGAGTTCATGATTCAGGTCTTTGAATCAGGAGGTATGTTTTACTAACACTTTCTCCTGTTCCTTCTCCGGTCAGTGAGTGTGTCTTACCTGGATGGGAAAGGCAACTTGGAGCCTCAGGGGACAGGTAAGACTCAGCCATATTATGATTAACAGGCTCAACACACAGTAGGTGATGTTGCCCCTCCTCTATTCCTTTTCAAGGAAATGAGTGTGAAGAGGCAAAAATCCCTTATCTGAGTTACCTGTGAAGTAATGCGCAGTGTTCAGTCTTGTCACTCTGTTGCACATTCACATGAAAGCAACATAATGTAGTAAAGTAGAAAATGAATCTACTTTTGATTGTCTGGAATTTACAAATGAATGGAGGATGTATTGTGTATACAAACTGATGAGAGAACACACACAGCTGAGTCACTGGCAGGCTGTGCACGACACAAAACGTGGAGGAACGGGTTCAATTTTAAGTTTTTAAGTCCTTTTTAATAATTTTAATTGCAAAAACATGCTAAATTAATTTTACTGATCAAGTGTGTAGGGGTGGGCGATATGGCCAAAATCTTATATCACAGTATATGTAATTTTATATCACGGTAACAGTATATATCACAATACAGTAATTTTTGTGTAAATTCAATTAAGAAATGGTTTCAAATAACCATACCATACTACATGCGCTGTATTTACAATTTCACTCTCCTGCATGTTTTCTTGTCACTCTCTTTTTCTGTGGCATTACCGTCACTGTCACGTGAGAACGTGGTAAACAGTCCTGCTGCCCAAATCATGTTACCTTGCGAGGCAGCTGGATTAGCGACAATCCAGCCCTGAATTGCTACATAGCCTGCCCCTAATATAAATGGTAAATGGACTTTTACTTATATAGCGCTTTTCAACCGTTGAAACGGTTCCCAAAGCCCTGTAACAGTAGTCTAATTCACCCATTCACACACCAATGGGGACACAGCTGCCATGCCGGCCTCCACCAGGGGCAACTTAGGGTTCAGTGTCTTGCCCAAGGACACTTCGACATGTGGACAGGAGGAGCCGGGATCGAACCACCAACCCGGTGGTTAATGGACAACCACACTACCCTCTGTGCCACAGCCGATATATAGCAGAGACACTAAGGGATAGCTCCCGCGGTGGAAATGGTATTGCCAAATCTCTACCAGTGGACACATTTCTACTGTTGCATGGTGTATACTGTCATATCGCCCAACCCTACATGCATGCATGCAAAACTATCCACCACCTTATTAAAATCCAGGGCTCTGACCACATTCACTACATGCTAACAGCATTCTGCACTCTGAGCTAACAGGGAGCTATCCATCTTGTGATATTGAATATTTTCCACCTATTAAATTTGCAAAACAACTCCTCATGTTGATCTCCTTATAAACCCTCTGATGTATCAACCTGTAGCACCTAAAGGATTTAATGATTTGTTTATAAAGTTGACCTCTGCCTCTGACTGAGTGTATCAGTGTAACTCTGTTGGAGAGTTTCAGTATTTGTGCATTAGTTGTCGGACCTGACTGTCCACTTCTCACAGTTCCCACAGCAGTGCAGTCTCTGTCAGACGACCTGTTAAAGTACTACCAGCAGACCACACGGGCCATCCTGGGAGAGGACCCCCAACTCATGAAGGTAAAGTGCTGCTGAGCGCAGGCAGACGTTCTGTGTGGCTAAACAATGTGTTACTTCGAACACTTTTCTTCTGTGTGTTTCAGGTGGCTCTGCTGGACCTTCAGTCCAACTCCAAGATCGCTGCCCTCCTGCCGTACTTTGTTTATGTCATCAGTGGGGTAGGTTTGTCCTAAGATCACATCTTGTAGATATTTAACTTTTAACAAAGTCAGAATCCAAACAGACTGTACAAAATGTCCTATTTATTTGCATGTCCTATTTGTAAAATGTGCAAAAACAGTGTTCTCAGGTTTCACAATTACATTGTAAAAATAGTCTTTCATAGAATTCTTGGTTGTCTCAAATTTTGAAATGCTGCTTTTTTACTAGCAGATTTTTATTTACATAAAAGTTAACTTAGTGATCTGTAAAACAACAACCTGGAACTCTTTGTTTTTTTTTTTTTTTTTGCATTTATCCAATTGTTGGTTGTGTGGCCGGTTCTGTCCAGGTGAAGTCAGTAAGCCATGATCTGGAGCAGCTCAACAGGCTTCTCCACATGGTGAAGAGCCTGGTCCAGAACCCCTACCTGTACCTGGGCTCATACGTGCGCAGCCTGGTCTCCAGTGTCATGTACTGCATCCTGGAACCGCTGGCCGCCTCCATCAACCCACTTAATGACCACTGGACCCTCAGGGACTACGCAGCCCTGCTCCTCAGCCACATCTTCTGGTGAGCAAATCACTGATGATTACTGAGACACAGTTTATTCAGAGGGCTCAAATGATATGGGCTCATATTACCACATTAATGTGCAAGCAGGGTTTATTATGCTTAATATGAAACTCCAAAGAATATACCCAGAACATCAGTATTAAACTAGCAGATCACTCATACTTTACAGTACATGCAGTATCTTTAAATTTGACCATTTTCAGGCCCAATGATGACAATGATCCAGTGTTGTGAACTCTTGTCAGGGTGGGAAAGTCTCTAAAGCATTTTGGCCATCATAGGACACTGATAGTTCTAAAAGTTACAGTCTTAAATTTTACATCACTATTTATTTAATATTCCTGCCTACTAGTAACTGTGAGGATTTGCTGCTTTTCTTTGTCTCATGTGATAGTAAATGGACTATCTTTGGGTTTTTGCTGTTGGTTGGACAAAACAAGAGATTTGAAGACGTCACCTTGGCTAATTGAGAAGTTATTCAGCAGATTAATTGATTATGAAAATAATTATTTCTTACAGCTAGATGAGATGATTCCTGAATTTTAAATATAAGGCCAAAATCTCTCTGTCATATCGGCAAATACGTATTTGTACAAGGCTAGTTTGAGTTTGTTAGATTCAAAACTTCATGGACAATATTTTTGAATGGGATATCTTTTTCCCCTTTTCTTTTGGCCACTGGGTGCAGTTGAGCAAGCTGAAAATACAACATCTGACATATCACACTTTAACGCTGTAAAGGCAAACATGATAGGAAACAGATATTTACACATCCAGTAGACACAGAGCAACATTAGCATTAATTTGAGTCGTGTTTCAGTCCGCCTGGTGAATGTCCAATGAAAGTCCAATATGTATTCTCCTTTTGTGATTGTGTTTTCTCTCTAGGACTCATGGTGATCTGGTGAGTGGTCTCTACCATCAGATCCTCCTCTCGCTCCAGAAGGTTCTGTCTGACCCAGTGAGACCACTCTGCTCCCACTATGGAGCCGTGGTGGGGCTTCATGCTCTGGGATGGAAGGTATGTTCTCTGCTTTCATCTGTAAATCTTGGCAATCTCAGGGTTCAACCTACCATTATAACACGTAGGAGCACCCCCAAAGTGTTTTTATACAGCGCCTTAGCCAAATGAGAAGGGAAAAAAACTATGCTGAGAGATCTCTACCACGTTTTGCTGTCATTTATGGTCACGCTAGCTTCTCTGTCCTCTCTTCTGCGTGTTTGACCGAGGGCGGAGCTCAGCTTCTCCACACCGTGGATGTATTATAAGAACTGGATACCGGACCCAAAGATGGCGCCTATTCAGTCCTATGAGAATTGCTACCTGGTGCATACGCCAAAAACTGTTTCTAGCTTCCGGGTTTACCACCAGGGTACGCGGCCCACTGAATATGCGCAGTAGTGTTTCTCCCGCAGGCCCGTGATGTCCCGTGATGACGTTGGGGATTTTTAAATCGCTTTTCTCAGCCCGAGGAAAGTTTTACAAATATTAAAAAAAATTCATAATAGGAAGAGTCATAATGGACTTTATTTGCAGTTCAAGGTGTCCTGTCAACAGTTTCACAGAAGTCTCTTTTACAATGTTGGCCTATGGGGGAAATGCTTTGTGGGCTGCAGGGGAATTTTTCGCTGCAATACTACGAGTGGCCACTGGAACAAATTGGAAGCAAGGCTGAGCGGCGGTGTCCTATCCAGTTCTTATAATACATCCATGCTCCACACATACACACACACAGATTGGACAGCAGAGCAGAGAGGCCGCGGTGGATCTAAATGTCAAGGGAGGATCCTCCAGCTCTGGTCGCTCACTCTGGTCTCTCATCTGTGTTTGCCATTCGGATGGCAGCAACACTACATGAGCTTGACTAACCAGGCTAAGCCGACTAGCATGCTACAGCTGATAGACAACAAATGATGCACTGCCAAAACGTTCCGGGTAAAACTCGCGCTGTAGTCAGGGCTAAAGGTCTGTGTGCATTATGAAATGACAATTGCACATCTTGATTGAAAATTTAAAAAAATGGAATTTGGATTTTATCTATCTGGGTGAGCCGCCCAAGTAGAACCTATGTATGGGAAACGCTAGGGCCTTCGCACCACTAGGTACTTGGGCCCTAAATGTTAATTATCTTTGGAAACCGGAAACCATACACTGTGGAGACTGGCTCTGTTTGACAGGTCCATTTCATTGCTGTAAATAATTTTTGTATTGTCTTCTATATGCTCTTCTGTTTTCTTGTTTTCTGCTTGTTTAAATGCTCTCCTCTCAGGTCTTCTCAGTAATCTGTATGAGAACCTGTGTGTGTGTTTTTGTTGACAGGCTGTTGAGAGAGTGCTCTTTCCACACCTTCCTGCGTACTGGGCCAACCTCCAGGCTGTGTTGGATGACTACTCTGTTTCCAATGCCCAGGTCAAAGCAGATGGACATAAGGTCTATGGAGCCATCCTGGTCAGTACTGCAGAAACTACAGCCCTTTCATACAGTGATCAGCTACAAGACTGCGAGTTTTCTTGACTTTTGGCAACATCCTGATTGATCAGTAGTCATGTTTTGACTAACAGTGTTAACTGCTGCCTATTTATCTCCTGTGCTATTTCATTAAAACAAACTCCTGTCACTCCCCATCTCATTTACACTCCTGCCATTCCTCATTTCAATCAAACTCTTGTCACTCCCCCTCTTGTTCAAAATGTCATTCCCCATGCTGCAGAACGTGTAAATTTTCTTGAACGGGCATGGAACTGAATGACTATTTTATGGTACTTATTAGCCATAGCTAAATATACACCCATATTTCCCACATCAGCAAATGTGGAAGTACATACAGCATATAATAGAGTATAGTAAACCGGGCTAGTTTAGCCAGATCAATCAACCAAAGACAATTTCTCAGTTTTTAAGATAATTTTTAGAGGCCTGGTAAGTGGTAACTATATTGTGCTGAACAAAACAATAAAACAAAGATCATAGGAACATCTGAAAATAAAAGTTTGTAATAGAATTTATTATTCAATTTATTTTGTTTTCTATACTGTTTAATCAGTTAGACCCCTCTGTGGGCCAGATGCTGTTGTTTTATTATTTTGCCGCTTTGGGGTCAGCAGAACAAGCTGAAAACACTAAATTAAGTTATGTTGGTGACACTTTCACATTACACATGGTCATTTGATTCATTGTTAATATGTAAATATTTGATTATTGCAGCTTTAGTTACATCCCAAAATATGAAAGGGCCAAACAAATAACAATTTAGCTGTATTCTTGGAGCCAAGAATGTAAAGTTTGTGCTCAGGGTGGCATTAGAGGAAAGTTCATTGGGTCATTAAAATGGTATCTTCTTGGGAGCATGAATGTGCCCATGGCAATCTGCCTGTTAGATGAAATACTGCATCTTGTGTGCAAAGTTGATATTTTGTGGGACCATGAATATTCAGAGCAAATGTCATGGTCAAGAGCAAAATATTCTGACAACTACAGACAGACTGGTACCACATCACCTTGTAGTTATCTACATTGTCAATAAGTTCTCTATCTGTCCTGCAGGTGGCAGTGGAGCGCCTGCTGAAGATGAAGGCTCTGTCTCTGTCTCAGCCAGTTGAGGGAGGCTCCAGCGGTCAGCCAGGCTCTGTGGTGGGTGCTATGGGTTACAGGGTGAGCTCCCCTGGCCTCAGCCCCCCTCCAGAGCCTCTGTCAGAGGCTGCCCTGGGAATCGCCACCCACCTTCAGGCAGGTGGGGCCAGCTGTCCCTGGGAGGAGTGGACCCCGGTCCCTCTTCCTGCCATGTACTGTGAGCTCTACTCCTTCTTTGGAGACAGCCTGGCTGTCAGATTTAGTACGGGGCCTGGGTTTGGCAGCTATCCTCCCTGCACCCCATCCCAGCTCAGTGATGCCAGGAAGGAACCCCCTGGCCCTGCCTCCAACCCTGACACCACCCGAAAGATGCCACAGCTGACTGCCAACCTCAATATCAGCCCCAGGCAGGATGGGAGTCCTCGCACTGATCCGCCCCCACCCAGCCTGGCAGTTACCGGATCAGGAAGGTAAAACAAACAAATGTAACCCTTTTTGAAAATGAAGCTATCGAGTTGGGGTATGCAGTACTGAATGTTGTTGCATTTCTTTTCTCCTTCAGGTCCCTAGCTCGCTCCTCCTCCACTGTGCAACGCTCCAGGTCTTCCTCATCACGTTCAGGCCAGCGCTCAGCAGGTCTGTCTCGTGATGTTTTCCCCAAAGCTCGCTTCACCTCTCCTCAGGCAGGACCTCCAGCTTTCTCCTTCCTCATCGGCGGGCGGCAAATGGGTCGTCGCTGCCAAGGCCGGCGTCCCTTCCAGACCACTTTTGCCCCGACTCCACCTCTTTCTGCCATCCCACCACGTGCTTACGCCCATAAACTGCCTGTCATCGGCAGGGTGGGCAAACCTGTACGTCGCTGGTCGTGTTCCCATTACTCCCTTCATCTGCCTCTCTAGAGAAGAGGGTCTCAAAAGTGAGCTTCAGACTGCATTACTACAAAGCTGGGTTTGACTCCAACAGACTTCAACAGGCCCATGTTAATACTTTTTGGCTTAAGCTGCCAATACTTGGTCTTTGGTGATTATATTTTTATAGTAACATTACAAGGATTCTGTTTTGTTATCAAGGTGGAGAACAACATTTGGAACAACAGAACAGAAATTTCCAGAGGAGACTTAAAATTGATGGTACTTGGTGAAAGGCTAATGGTAGTTGGAGTTATCCAATATCTCCAATCATATCAGAATTGTACAATCAGAATGTTAAAATGTTTTTTAGCTCATTTTATAACATCACTGACAAGTGGTCAACATATTAGTCCGTCTTTAGTGTTCCCTAAAAATATCTGTTATGTTGTGTACAACGCATTTGCCACACGTTTCTTTGTCAAGTATGTGTTGTCAAATTGATGAATGTGCTTCTTAATGGGTGTTTTTCTTTTTTTGTTTGCAGTGTTTCTTTCTGAATCTGATGTATGTGTTGTCAAAGTGGTGAAGACGTTTTCTTTATTTGCTTGTTTTCTTAAACCTGCAATCATTTCTTTAGCCACTTGAGGGCAGCAGAAACAAGTTATGAACACAGCATTGACATGCAGTATCTTCACCTTTTAAGCTGATATGGTGAACTTGTTAGTAAACAGTTGCTTAATTACACATCCAGCAGTTATGAAGCAACATTGACCACCTGATAAATGGAAGTCCAATATTCCCTCTCTTTTTTAGCTCTGTTTTTGGTCTCCACCAACTCTTGAGAAAAATATCTGCTCTTTAGCTGCTAAATTCTCCACTAGACACCAGCTAGTCTCTAACTGTCTGTCTGCTTTTTAACAGCTTTTTCTCTGAAAACAGCTGCCTGCTTTGGCCACAAAAGACACTGAGAGCGGTGAGAGTGAACCAAAACAGTAAAGTGGGCAGGACAGATAAACAATGAGCTGAAACTCACTATAAAGCTCAGTAAAGCCGAGGGGAGCTGCAGATTCAGCTGATAATTCTCTATATGTTCAAAGCTATGAGCAACTCCTTTCACATTGTCATACATTGTTTAAAAATAATTAAACCTGCCATGTATTTGTAAAAATGTTTGACATCTTGTACATAGCTGCTGTTTTTATTGAATAAAAATGTCTCTGTACTTTTGAAACCATATGAATCCAAAATGCCTGACTGGCCTGTATTACTCCGACTTGTTTTCAACTGATCTATCTCTCTGACTGGGCCGGTGTCTGTGACCCGCTCTAACTTTCTAAATATTTAAAGCCTAACTAGCTTTCAGTATCTGGTTGCAGTCTATAGAGAAACAGAGCAGTCAGCACTAACAATGGCCCAGCTTGTGTCTTCACTGGGACTGTTCTGCCAGGTTAATGCGTTTGGCTGCCTAGTTCTCTGCTACCTGCTCTTCATTGTGCTGGGAGGTCTGGTGTTCTCAGCTGTGGAGAAGCCGGTGGAGAAGGAGCTGAGAGCTGAGGTGGAGGAGCTTCGTCGATCCTTCCTGCAGGAGAACCCCTGTGTACAGGAGAGCAGGCTGAGTGAGCTGCTGGGGGAAGCGCTCTCTGCCCACCACAGTGATGTGGCTGTTCTGGAGGCTGATGCTGATGAGAGACGCTATGATTTCACATCATCACTCTACTTTGTCATTGTTACTCTCACTACTATGGGTAAGATGCAATCAAGAAATTTGTAGAAATTTGAAATAGGGCTGCAGTTAGTGAATATTTTCATAATTGACCACAATCATCAGGTGACTTTTTTAAAATGACTTGTTTATTATCATTGGTGAACCTGGATCCAGCAGATTTTTGGTATTTTTGCTTGATAAATAATAATTTCAACCTTTACAGGCTATATTTGCAGTAATAACCTTGAACTTGTCGAGGTCTATCTGTGATATATCATGTCCCCAACAACGTGATTGTGATTTTGAACCAGAAGTGGTCATTAGTACACAAGGTTTACCAGTCTGTCATCACCCACTGAGCTTCTCAACTGCAGGTGCTGTGTGCCTACAGCGGCTGCTGTCTATGTAAAGCCATTAGTACCATATCTCACCTCTACACACGCTTTACAACAGCACGCCACTATTTACGCTTCAATCTATGCAGCATGTAAATAAGGGTGCAAAACTAGTCAAAAACGCTTTTATTTCCAGCGTTCCAGAAATCACCTTTACATGACATAGCCTGTATTAGGCAGTAGCCTAAATTTTTCCTCATTCAGAACGCTGCTTTTAACACCGTCTCTTCGTAGGGTAATGAGCCCCACATTCTGTTTTGCATATCAATAAGTTTAAAGTTTCTGACTATAACCAATCAGTGAAGAGTAAACTCAGACCAAAGAAATGCATCAATGAAAAGTGCCTGCCATTGTTATGCTGTAGATCTGTGTTGTCTTTGTATTCCGGATTCAAAAACAAACAGTCCACTTAATAGCTTTTTCTGGAGCTTTCGGCCACTTCTCACAGTCTTTCTCAGCAGATGAAGCTGGCTCAGTTGAAAAGCTTCAAGAGTTGCATGTATTTTGTCAAGCTCTCACCTTCCTCCCTGCAGACCTCTTCCTTCTCTTCTTCCTCAGGTTCTGACTCTTACACCCCCAAATCAGATGAGGCCAAGCTCTTCTGTATCTTCTACTGTACCCTGGGCATCCCCCTCACCCTGTTCCTCCTCACCCTCCTCTCTAACCACCTCCTCCCTGTCGTCACCCACGTTCCTGTCCACCACATGCACACTTACTGGGGTTTGCCCTACACCCGGGCCGCCCTCGTACATGCCAGCCTCCTCTCGGTGCTTGTCCTCTCTCTCCTTTTCCTCCTCCCTGCCCTCCTGGTCTGTGTGGTGGAGCCCGACTGGAGCTTCCTGGATGCTCTTTTCTTCTGCTTCGTCACCCTGAGCACCGTCGGCCAGGGAGAAAACGCTCTGGGGAGAACCTGGGGCCCAGCGGCCAAGGAGACACTCAATCTCCTCACCACATGTAAGTGGAATGATGTGTAAGAATCATGCTTGAGTACTGCAAGTGAATGTGATTCGATGTCCTTTATGATGCATTGCATTATATCATTTTTATTATAATAGTATCCTTATAATGCAAGTAATATATTAAACTGTGATATACTGTCTCAGTTCTATCTCTGAGAATTAGGAACTGCAATGATATAGAGCTGCAGGCCTCTAAAGGATGTTGCATTAAAAGAAGGTGAACAAAACAGTTGTAGAGGTGTACACCTGTAAATTAAAGAGAGCAACATCTGGTGAGAAGGTTATAAATCAGTATCAGCAAAGTAATACTTACCCATACTCGTACTTACATACTTTACAAATCCAGGCTGTTAGTAAGAACAAACAGCGGGGTATATGTCTGGCTTTACAGCTCCAGTTCTCAATATTTTTTATCATAGTTTTTATTATATTGATGGATCAAATGACGATGTGAAAGGTGTCGCTAATAATGATGAACTCACAGAGAATTATCACCATGCACTTTCAGGGCCAGCGCATTTTAGAAATACTGAGGCCTTGAGGCCAAATTCCCCCAAGACTTTTTTTGACAAGCCGCACACTTTATTTATTCATTGAACTGTTCACTTATATATTCTGTAATGTTTCTCTGACCACATGATTATTATGTAAATACTGTTTCTTTGGCACATTCCACACTGCAAAAACGGTTTTGCAAATTTAAAGAGCACACCCAAGTCCATGGTTTGGGTGTGCCAACCATTCAAAGTTTTCACTTTTTGGACATTAATTATAGCACCACCATGAGGCCTCTTCCTCTCCGTCGACAACTAATCTAATGGTATGTCATTATAGCCATGGCCTTGGAGAACGTCTGGCAATGGCTTCTATACTGCCCATTTAATAGCAAGGGGGCGCTAGAGAGATGTTTTGCTTTTAAATCACTATAGCACAAAAACTAGCCACATGTGTAAATACATCATGGTACCAAAGACATGTGTCATGATTTATTGAATGAAATGTAAAAATAACTTAGTTGGCATTACAGTTTACGAGTTAGAAGCCTAAATGATAGCGCCCCCTATTGCCAGACGTCATTTTGGACTTTGGACAGGACATTCATTTTAAAATTGATTTTAAAAAATCTATTCTCCTCTCTCCACAGGTTACCTGCTGGTGGGCCTGGTGGTGATCATTACCTTTAAGGATACTGTCCTGCAGGTTCCCCGGGTCTGTGGAGTGATGAGGCTCTTCTCTGGGCAGCAGTATGCAGAGCTGGAAGGTGTCCATCTCAATGAACTGACACTGAGTGAAGACTGTGAGGAGGAGCCTCAGTACTCCCAGCCCATCTGTACCATCTCCTTCACTACATTAGAGCTGATGAGCCCCAGTTCAGACCGGCCTGCTGTTGCCGAACTCCACAGAGCCAGAACCTCAACTCCCAAAACCACCTGACCTTCACATCTGGACACCAAACTGTCCTCAGCCCATCAACTTATGACTTACAACTCTTAAGTGTTTAAATAGTCAAATACTCAGTGCCCTCCATTTCTGTCCAATATTATCAAATTCTATGGAGTTAGATATGTACCACCAAGTGAATTCAAATGATGTTCTCAATCTGTATGTGCATTGAATGCATAGTTTAACTGCTGCTGGAAACAGGGCTGATGTGAGTGTTGAGACTGAATGAAAACAATGTTATAAACACACAAAGTTATGGGATGCAAAACAATGAGCTAAAAGAGGCTAAAAGGTTCTGCAGAGCTGAGGGGGACTGCACAGTTGGTGATAGATCGTCACTACGAGCAACTTCTGTCACACTACACATAGTCATTTGAGCGATTGTTAATATGAAACTTTTAGTGCAGCTTTAATTTAGATGATTTTCTTCTGCTGAATAACTCCACTGATGACTCCATGCCCTTGCCTGGTGGGGCAGATAACAGCGCCTTCTGCTCTGGTCAAAATATATTGCCAAGGCCCTCTCGATATTTAGAGGATTTAGAGCAGGACAGAGACTTATGAGATCTTTATTGTGTCAGAGCTGTTATTGAGCTGAATATGAACACACTTTCCAAATTAACCTGCTATTCCAACAGCATTACCATAACAATACTATAACTTCAAATAAAACCAGAAATGTTGTTTGCTTAATTGTCTCTACTGCTTTATTTCATAGTGAAACTAATTCCAGCTACACCTGAGGAAAAGAACCTATATGGGCTCATGTTTGCATTGTCAAACTGGCAGGAAACCTATTTTCTGAACCTGATTTTCCCCTTAAATTCTCCTTTAAAACCTTTAGAAATAACATTTTCCCCACACACATACTTATACTGTACACCGTACACTGTTTACTGAAATGTCGATGCTTATATTGTGTGAAATATTCAAATCCAGGAGGACTCTTTTGTTCTCTGTTTTAATGGCAACACCATTCATCAAATGGAAATATTGTAGATCTCTTGTACATCACTTCATATATATTTCTCACACATTTCACATTCAAAATGTATATTTTATTTGAGCCTTTCTTTGCGGTATGGTTACATAAATAGTTGCATCAAAAAGACAACTTTCACCTGCACTACAGTTCATAAAGGTGAACTTGTTCATATGCAGATGACAACAGTTCAGTCTCTGTCTCAGGGTTATATCAATGTGTACATTCATGGTGCACATTAGACTATCCATTAAGATATTGAGGTTTAGGGTACATGGTGATAAGGCTCCATAGATCTGAGGGGAAGATGTACAAATTTAACACTTTTATTTTATTTTGACATGTTGCAGGGAGGGTGCAGTTTATTCTTAGTTAAGAGGAGAGCTCAAAGAAAACATTAATAACTCTGGGGAGAGCCTTGCTTTTTTACAAAGTCAAACAAAAGATTCAGGCCCCTCACCACCCCAATCATTTTTGTGCTGTCCCTTACTATGAGGGAAATCACTTAGTATAAAATGTGTCCCTGTTACTCTGGATAATCCACAGAACATATTGTAGTTGTGTGGCATGTTGATTGGTAATAGTAGGTAATGCAAACCTCATACCGTCAGTTTGCTAAATTTTGCCTTTTTCAGCTATGTCTCTGCCGTTATATTTCTCTCTGTCCTCCATTGATAAGGCCTTCAAAACGTTTTGATTGAAGTTGCTTAAATGAACAGGCAGCAGGTACAAGACTGACCACAAGGTGTCACAACTAACTAATGTACAGCTGCACTGCAGGTCTGGGGGAAGATCTTTATTTCTTCAGGTTTGTGCCCCTCTGCTAATATGTTTAAACGTCAGGGGAAAAACTGCTGTAGGAGTTCCAATGCGGTTTGTATATATAAGAAGGGTGTGGAATATCGCAGCACATACTGAACCTCACACTGTTCGTACAACCAGAACCGAGGGGGGCAAGCAGTTAGGCGATGAGATAGGTTTCAGACAAACCCCCCAGGTTAACTTACTCAGAAGAGAAAATGAAAGATAACGTTATGACCCAAACTGTCTGTAAACATCCATCATAGTTCACAGACCCACCTCATGCTTCAACTTTGACCTACCACACTTGCTGTAGTTGTGTGTACAAACATTTCCTTTGCCATGAGAGATTATTAGCTACATTTCAGGTGTGCTCATTTTCAGTTTGACCTCCAAAGAAAGTGTTTTCGATCATCTGGATAAACTGTTGGATTGTCTCCAATCTGTCTGATGGTCTGACTGCTCGTGTGGCATGCCTCATCAGGCATTCATCATTCATTGTAGCAATTTGTAGAGATTTCAGTAATTACTTTGGTGAGTACAGTACATAATGTTATCATAACTGATGTTGTAATAATGCAGAATCCTTCTTTAAAGTCCAGATGAAATGAAAAATGCCATCCTAACCCTTTTAGATCCCATCCCTGGTCATCACCTATTTAACAATAGATGCCACAAAAACTCCAAAAAATTACATTTCTTTGTATTCTTATATTAAAATCCAAACATGTTTTCTTCCTGTAAAACAAACATATGACGTGTGCTTACGTAAGCTTGAACCAACCAATTTCAACCAATAATATCATGACATCCACCCATCAATCAATCTTCAACTTTTAGTGGCACAGGCTAAGATTCATTAGTTAGCTCGCCAACGACAGCATGGTACATCGGTGTGTCACGCCCACTTTTCAACGTTCCAATCAAATTCCTCCCAACGTTATGTCCTGCCTGCCTATCCTGTTTCACTTGGAAATACGTCACAAATCGATACGGAAGCAAAATACTCCCGAAATGCTGTTTCATCTCGACTTTAAAAGAGTGCTCCTCTGATTTAGCATTGCACTCATGATAGATGATTTATAATAAAGGATAAAAATCGATGCAGCAGAACCAGAGATAGTGTCTTTTTTATTCCACACATTCTCACAATGCAATTTGACCACCAAGATTTGGGTGTGTTAAGCTAGTAGCATCTAATGTAGCATGGAACCTTTGGCCTGCAGCAGAGATGAGCAGCGGGCTACAGAGGTCTGATATGCTCACTTCTCTCTCACACTCCACAGATTTCTTCACCACTTCATAACTTGAGGACATTTATCAGACTTCACACAGCTCCCTCTGGTGACACTAAAGGCTTCATACAACTTTTGTCACATATGCAGTAATACCTGGAAACACACGCCGATGTGTAAAATCAGTGGAGGTCTCTTTGAAATCAGAAATTATACCCAGCTTTAGCTTTGAATATAGACATGCCAGCATCACTTTAGCTTCTCAGAAAAACTACAATGAACTACAGTGATGAAATACAGAAATACAAGTTCACCTAAAATGATTGCTGTTGACTGACATCCCTCACTCTTCTCCACAGATTATGTGCTTTGGAACAGTACATTTGGAGCGAGTGCTCCTTTAATGAACCATCTAACTGAAGGTGCAGACTGCTTCACTTGGAGCTGTAACAGAGGCCTGTTGTGTGTTCTCCGACTATGGCTGTGTTTGTACAAGGCACGGAGGACTATGGGAGGGAGCCACCATGATTCTGAGCTTGTGCCTAGCTCTGCCAGCTCTCGCCCCTCCCTAGCAACACACACAGACTCTGGCCTTGGCTCATGTATGAGATTATTGGTGTGAATGCTGGAAGCATTCACAACATATGTTCTTCTACAAAAAAATTCTTTATTAGTGGGAATGCTGATTCAGCATTCACACTATTGTTATCCTGTTCATTATTAGTGGGAATGCTGATTCAGCATTCACACTATTGTTCTTCTAAGGTTTTTTATTATTCTTCCGTACGTTTTTCGTTCGACTACTGCTTCAGCATACTTTCAGCTACAGAAATCATTCAACTATCAAAATGTTCAGCTCTTTAAGGACATTTATGCTATGACTTTTCTTCTTTATACCTTTTATACTTTTTAAAATATTAAGCTTTTTTCAACTTTTTTTTGCCATAGGAATGAATGGGAGCAATCTTCAAATCCTCTTCAACTTTCTGCACTTACTACTTCTGCATACTTTCAGCTACAGAAACCATTCATGCTCTTTAAGGACATTTAAGCTATTTCTTTTATACATTTTATACTTATATAATATTAAGCTTTTTTCAAAAAATGTTTACAATGAAAGTCAATGGAGAACCCTCTTCAACCTGCACTACTTTGAAATGCTACTGCTTCCACATACTTTCAGCTACAGACTCCATTTAAACTTTAAACAGGTCACAAGATGTTCAGCTATTAAACTTGTATTCAACTTATTGATAACTTTTACAGTTTTTGAAATATCACTGTTTTAGTTTTATGCTTTTTTCAGTCCTTTTCTGAGTTTATAATGGGTGTGTGTGGGGCAGAATCTTCAAAGCCAGAGTGCGTGACATCATCGCCTAGAGTGGAAGGCAGCTGTAAAATCGTCTTAAAAATTTCTGTTAAACTTGCTCTTGTTTCCACAATTTTCACTCTTCATACATAATTTCACATCAGAACGTAGAAAAACTTGTCCTGGTTCAGATCATGTATCTATTTAAGCCATAGGACATACAGTTTTTGAACTGTTTGTCTCAAAGCAGCAGAAAATCCTTCAACTGTCTCATTAACTCTAATGATATTTTGGCTCCTATGGTCTTGAGGAGTTTTGAAACTGTGATTTCTCTGCCTTTTTTAACTTTATCCACACAATTTTTACATCAAAGTGTTCAGATCATTTCACAGATACGACCTATGGGTTTTGAATGATGGTGACTTTTCTGAGTGAAACTTTCACAGGTTTCTCTCTCTCTGTCTCAGTGACTGCACTCTAAGGGACCAGATTGTCACACGCACAGCTGATGTTCATAAACTGATTAAACATCAATTTGTTCCTCTGTTCTGATTGGTGGATTGATGTAGAGCTATTTTTGGCAGTTGTGACCTCTGTGCTTTTTAACTGTTAGTTAATTCAAACCTTCCTCTCTCTCTCTCTCTCTCTCTCTC
>LKNJ01004861.1:0-27823 GCA_002120245.1 Maccullochella peelii | reverse complement strand
CTCCTCTCCTCTTGTCTCCTCTCCTCTCCTCTCCTCTTGTCTCCTCTCCTCTCCTCTTGTCTCCTCTCCTCTCCTCTTCTCTCAAAATACATGTGGCCATGGTTATTGATCCTTACATAACGTTACATAGCGCCAAAGTTGTTTGTTATCATGCTTACAGTAATATTCATGTGTTGAACTCCAGTTTTCCTCCCGTCATAATTATGTATTACATGTCGTGTCGGGGAACTGGCTGTGGAGGACAAGGTAACAGAAAAGGCAGATTATTAGGAGATGATAAAATGCTGGTAGTTTTGTCATTGTGTTATTTGCCGGTGAGCTGCCGCATCTTATCTATCTTGGATTTCAAGGAATTTGCTTTGGTATATTGGTGCATAACAACAAACATAATAAGTAGAAAATATAAAGAAAGATAAAACAAGTCAAGAAGCATAAATTGACAATATGTAGGCCTGATAAATATGTGGGTTGTTGCCAGATTTCTGTGTGCCCAAAGAAAATCTTTCTTTCTCTTTGAAGAGAAGTATAACAGCGAGTCAGGTCAGGGTCTGAGTTTGGGTTCAGGTCTCAGGTCGATGTTCGTGCAGACCTCTGCTCTTAGATCCTGTGTGTCCCCCTTATCTTTTGACAAAATAATCAAACGGTGAAAGATCAGTCCCATGTTCAGAGGACACTGTGTTACTCCTGCTGAGATTATACGCACTGATCCTTTAATGCCCTGCCAGCCGCTTCAAACACCTTTTAATAATTAAAGCTGCCATTTAAATGGGAGTTCTGTCGACACGGATCATTGCCGTTTTATTAGCACAGTGACAAGATAAACACACGCACACACACTAAATGTAGTTTATTTGAAATTGAAACTCCTGTTTTTAATTCAACACACATACACACACATGCTGCAGTTAAACTGCTGATGATCCTCTGCATCCAAACCTGTGAGGGAGGAGGAGGAGGAGCAGCAGCAAAGGTCAGAGGTCATAGAGAAGCAATGACATCAGTGTGATGAAGGATGGATGGCTGAAAGAGAGAAACACCTTTTAGGGCGAGTAAAAAATGTCTGATGCATCCAGACTCATCATTAAAGCTCAGACCACCAACCTCGATTTGAAGAGTTTATATTAAAGAAACTGCACAAACCTGAAATGTCTCAATCTTGGCCCAATCTTGGCCTGATTGTAACCTGAACCTAGCCCCAATCCTGGCCTGATCCTAATCTAATCCTGGTCCAATCCTGGCCCAATCTTGGCCTGATTGTAACCTGAACCTAGCCCCAATCCTGGCCTGATCCTAATCTAATCCTAGCCCCAATCCTGACCCAATCTTGGCCCGATCTTGACCCGATCTTGGCCTGATCCTAATCTAATCCTGACCCCAAGTCAGTACTTTACCGTACATGTGGCTGATTAATTTGCAGAATGATTTGTGTGTGATGGAGCTATAGTTTAAAGATTAATTAATATTGACACTGTAATTTTAATACTTTCTGTTAACATTTAATGTTTTATAGTTTTAGGCATAAACAAATATGGATTGATTAATTTCTTCTTCCTTATTGAAACACTACTCAGTGATTACTGTTTAAACAGCTAAAAACTGTAAAAGCTCTGGTTTGATCAGCTGTATTTAGAATATCATGTAATTTGTTCCAAGTACTCTGTAGACACATTGAACTTGCTGATGTTTGAGGATAAAGTTTGGGATCCATTCTTCATCGCTAAAAGCGTGTTGCATTTTATATTTGATATATAATGAGCTGTCGTACTGATTGAAAGAACAGAAAATGGATCAAATCAAGCGGAGAATGAAGAATGAGAATAATCTCAGCTGAGACAAATTGCTGTTGCTGGCGTTGCTAATTGATACACGTTGGGTCCTTTGTGTGTTATACAGTGAATGACATCTGATATGTTCGTTCCTGTATAATATTGTAATGTTTTAATCGTGCTTCATTATACACATATATTGTTCAACTGTGCGAAGAGGAAGGAAATAAAGGCAAGGAGTAAAGAGGTGATGGAGGCAGATCCAGAGAGTGATGGAGGGATGAAAGCGAGGAGAAGTTGGATGGAGAGAGAACAAATAAAAACCATAAATCAGTTTTTCCTCACCGTGTTGCTTGGCGCCGTTAAGTGTTGCTCGTGTGTGTGTGTTTTGTGTGTGTTTTGTGTGTTGTTTTTTAATCCGTCCAACACTGCCAGCTTGGAGGCTTTCCAAAAGAGCACAAATTATTCACTTTCCTCTTTTTGCTGCTGCAGAGAAATGTGAGCGAGGGACTCGGGGAGAGAAAGGAGAGGGAGGTGGAGACGCCGAGTTTCTACCTGTAATACAGTGAATCACAAAACAAGACGCAATGTTGATTAATGCTGACAATGAAATGATTTGTCAATGAAGAAATCAGATGAGATGGAAAATATTAAATTAGTTTCCATTTGGACTTTCATATCAGTCGTTTTGCATATTTACTACAGATCACACACGTCTTATATTACCACTAACAAGACTGTGAACCGTGCTGCTGTGTTATAGATTTCTGAATATATAATTCTGACCCTCCACGCAACAGTTGGCTTCTTTTTCATTCATGTGCGGTTTGAAAATCAATAAGCAGACTCTCGAAACTCTCAGGAGAAGTCTGCATTTAGTATTTTGTCAAAGTTAAACTATCTTTACAAGGCAATGCAGGACAGTCTCGTTACCACTCAGTAGTGCTGGGCAGCGTGGCCAAACAGTCAAATCTATTAATTTTGCTTTTAATGAATTTCTTTCCTATTTTCCTATTTTTATGTCAAGAATAATAAAACACTTGCAAAGATGTCATCATCATGCATATTCAAAAAATGCAGGTTATCCCATCTATGTATGTAGATTTAGGATCTATTTATTAATTCATATTTATAACACTCAACCTCTGTATATTTGTAAATGTGTAATTTTATTTTTTTTTAAGTTAGGCTGCTATTATTGCTGTTTTCTGGTACCGCTTTAATTTATTTGTTTTATCCATCAGGAGAAGCCACGCAAAATGTCATTGTACCTGCGTATAATGACAATAAAGATCATTCATTCATCTACTAATCAGTTTCAGCACAGACGGAGCAGAAAAGTCCAAACACTAATTCAGATGCTCCTGCTGACAAGACATCAGCGTGATATCTGCAGATAGCTGGCTAGCTAGCTTTAGCTAACGGGTTACGGAGCGTGTACACTGGTTCAGATGGCTGCCATGGCTTCACGTTTCGTATCTCAGAGATAATATCTCGTCAACAAACACAAATCGAGAGCTCTGATTAGCATTCAAAGTGTTTTTAAGTCTTGTAGAAGCGATCGTTGCATTTGCTAAAAGATAGCCCGAGCCAGCGAGCTATTTTTGTGCACGTTCTAATAACTTGATTTTCATAAAGTGGACATTTTTCACATCGTGCAAAAACAAAGATTCTAATTAATTACATACATTGCCCAGCCCAAGACCCATTATACAACTCAAACGAGTTTCAAGAGTCTGCTGATTGATTTTTGTATCATACAGAAATGACAGGAACCCAACGGCTGTCAGAAAATTATACAAAAAAACTGAAAATCTACAGAAATATTAAACAGTATTGTCTATAATTTGTAGTTAATGAGATTAAATAATGCCGGTATGATACTTTTAAAACTCATTCTTAGTATTTGTTTCCTGTGTTTAAGTCTCCACACTGTTTTGAAGGTCAGATGTTCAGTAAATGTACTTTATTTGTAAAGAACAAACACAGATCTGAACCTGAAATCCTCTCCGTTTTTCTCGCTGATGTGTTTATTTGTGCCTCGATTCGCTCCAGCCGAGCTAATGGAAACCCAGCTGAAACACTTTTGTGACATTTTGAATGTTTACAAGGTTTCATTTGATGGAACGCAGCAGATGATGAAACCTGTAGGAGAGCGGGAGGTGAGGATGAAGGAGGGATGAAGAGCGACAGACAGACAGGTGGTTACAGAGCTGACATGGCAGGATGGAGGGAGAGACGTGAACAGCACACCAGAGCGAGGTGGAGAGGTGGAACAGAGGAAACCAACTCCGAAATAGAGTCAGCAGAAGAACGAGTGAGTCACACACAGCGGGGCGGAGGAACATATCTTTACTTTATTTTATTTCCCTCACTGTCTCGTTCTTTAGTTATCTACAGAGAGAACGATGGAGGAGAACGCTAGAGAGAACGACAATAAATAAAGTAAAGTGGATGATTGTGCACACAGAAGAGAGATGGGGAAGAAAGTAAAGAGCACAAACAGGAAGTCTGGAAGCGACATTTTGATAAATGACAGCAATCAAAGAGAGATGGTGAGGGAGAAGGAAGTGATATTAAGAGTGGGAGTATGTGGAGTTATTTTGAGGGACGACAGGCGGGGAATGGGAGAGAAAACAACCCATTGAATAAATAAGGGCTGACATTTAGTATATGCATTTGTTTATATTAATTGGGATTTTAAGAAAAAGTTTGATGCTGAGATTTTTACAGGTCCGAGGTGTTAATCTGAGGTCTGAGACCCTCATTTCACTGGTTTTATAAGCGTTTTTTGGAAAGTGACCACTATAATCACGCTGTTTGTCTTCTTTAAATGTCATTTTGTGATGCAAATGGAAATCCTTTCAGCCCCACTGTATTTGGGTCTATTTTTAGGGATAATTTAGTCAGATAATAAGTTAATTTCCCACATTTCTTTCCTTTCTTTTACTGATCCAACATCACACTGACATTTATGGTTCATTTTGTTTTCAGTCTCTCCTCATTTTTGCTCGTCTGGTTGTTTCGACCCGTCTCTTCTCCCCAGCTGACCTGCAGACTAAAGGGGACGTTTAGCAACTCGTCACCGGTTAACCTCCATTTAACCCACAATAAACCCCCTGCAACATGAATGTGTGTGCGTAAGAGAAAGAGCAGTGCATGTGTACGTGTGTGCACTTTGTGTTTGTGTGTGTGTGTGTGTTTGAATCATTTAAACGTCTTTTTTTGTCTGCGGGCCGGTGATACCTGCAGTCCTGCTGAATTATACATCAACAGTATTGTCTCAATAATTAATGGACTGTGTGTGACACGTGTGTGTGTGTGTGTGTGTGTGTGTGTGTGCGTGTGTGTGTGTGTGGTCCAGTAATCCGCAGCAGCAGTGGAATAATATATTTAGCTTTATTTGTTATTTATACACCACATCCAAATGAATTATTGCTTTAATTAATCTATTAATCTATTAACTTGTGTTCTCAATTACAGTAAAGGGAGTTTCTCACACACACACACACACACACACACACACAAAAATCTCCACATAACATCTCACTGAACCGTCTGCACACCAGCATTTGATTCACTTTTTTATTTTTAAAATGTTGCTTGTTAAACATGTAATACCTTTCCCCTTTGAATCTGAGATTTTCTCATCATATCTACATTTATAACTGTAATTGGTTGCTTCACTCAGTGTCATGTGTGATCAATATGACCAACAGTATGTGGGCGACACCCATCTTTGCATACGTTTTTGCACTTTTGCGCTGGTTTTCCTAGTTGAGAGGCGCCAATACAGCGACGCAAAAATACTCTATAACAAGTAAAAGTATTCGTTCTGCAGTAAAATGTCCCCTCTGACTGATTTATTATTTATTAACACTAAAGCAACAATGTGTAACCAGCGTTTTACTGGTTGAGGTGGAGCTAGTTTATATAGTTTAGATATAGTCAGGTAATTTAGTTTAATGGTTTCCAACCTAGGGGTCGGGCCCCTCCAAAGGGTCACCAGACAAATCTGAGGGGTCGTGAAATGATTAATGGGAGAGAAAAGAAGTTCTGATTTTTTGTACTTATTTTCTCCGATCTTTGCTTTTTTTGTGTGAAATGTTAGATCATTTGACCTCTTTGAGCCTCACACAGGTCTTTAAATTAAACAGTCTCAGTTAACAGTGTCGTCGGCCACGTAGTGTGTTTTTATTGAGGTATACTCTTTGTATATATCGTCATGCACAGAATCTTGCTTCTCACAGACTATTCTCACTTTATCCGTAACCAGTTCATTCTGTGTATTATTTTTGTGTGGGTGCATTGTATTTATTGTATTTTATGTATATGGCCGAGCAACTTGCTTCAGTTAATTGAATAAAATTGAGCTCAGAGGGAGGAGAGAGAGACAGGAACGGGGGAAAGAGGGCCGTGGGTGGAGAGCAAAAGAGAGACAGAGATGTAGAGAAAGGAATGAAAGAAATGGAGAGGGATAATAAATAAAGAGTGGGACATCATTGCATTTAAATCACAAGCATGTGTGCAGCCAGATTGAATTAGCGTTAGCATAGCTTTGGGTTTAGCCTGCATCAGGCCGCAGAGAGATTGAATTAACAGGCGCTACGTAGCATCTTCCTTAGTTCAGTAGTCGAGGCCGATTGCCCAGAAATTAAATTAGCTGGAAAGGCACTTCCGGTAGCAGATTGTAGTTTAATGTGACACTGAGCTGTTTTGTGTAGCAGAGACTCTTACAGAATCATTACAGGATGCTCTCATTTAGCACAGTACACCAGACGAGGCGCACATTCACATGCATGCAGTTCAGCCAACTCTTGTGGAACAGGTTTTTATGTATAACCCTTTGAACGGTCCGCCGGTGCCTACATCGGTATTTTTGCTTATTGTGATGTCATTTCTTGGAGTATCTTCAAATTCACCATATCCCTAAAATCTGTACAGCCTGAACTAAAAGGTTATGTAAGTCAATTAACCATAATGATTGATAAAAGTATTGAAATTGTGTCATAAATAAAAAACAAAAATTGGACATGTTTTTTCATCAAATTTGACTGAATAAACACATAAAACATATTGATCCAAAACTTTTCTGAATGTAGAAACATGAACAAAATATTTCTAAACGCTACAGAAGTTATTTGAACTTGAATTTTTTAGTTTTTGAGATTTGCTCATTTTCTTGAGGCATTTTTTTTTATCTGCAATAGAAACATTTCCCCAGTGCCTACATTGGTATTTTTCTTATTGTGATGCCATTTCCTGCGGTAGTTACTTAATTTATAGTTTTGCATCTTGGATTTCTCCCGTTGATCGGTGTGTGTTACTGCAAAGCAGAAGATAAGTGAGCCTTTTAACTTACAGGATTTTAAGGAAAAATGGGCTGATTAATGATTAATTTTCACGTGTGCAGAACACCTGCCTTCCTGGTATAAAATAAAACATGCACAGAAGGATTGAGTCCACAGTCGTCTTGTCAGTCAGTCATGCAGCAGCTGCCTGAATATTCCTGCACTGCTGCAACAGCAGAAATGCAAATGTAACGTAAAAGCCTATTCGTCTCTCAGCCCTGCAGGCTGCTGCTTCTTTCAGTAGGTTAACATGAGTCATCAGAACGCCTCTCCACAAAGACTTTAATAATAAAAAGAGGGTTTGGGGGAGAGTTTTGGAGAGTCAGGTTTTCCACTCGGATAACTTCCTTGTCTGTGCCAGCTCCCCACAGCGACTGGGTGCATTTATTAGTGATTAAAAATACTTCTTTTACCAGTTCAGCTCCTTATCGCTGCAACTTAAGCAGCACAGAGTGTGAATAAGGAGGAAAGAGAAGAGATGTTTAATACGAGTGAGCCTCTCTGATTCATTCCTGTCGGTTTGCAGATTGATTTTTAAATTTGAAGCTCAGCGGGCTGCCAGCAGCGCAGCCTTCATGGTATATCTTGTTCCAGTCGTCGTCATCGTTGTTGTTGTTGTTGTTGTTGTTGTTGTTGTGGGTGCATGTGTCGCTGCGTGGGTGCAAGTTGTTTTTATGCTGTCTGCGCTGTTTCATGAAAGAAAACAGTAAAAGTAGAAACGTTTGAGCTCTGCAATCAGAAGATGTACGGGTTTCCGCCTTTGAGGACAAATCTGAACCCAAACCAGCTCTAGCTTTACTTTAGGACTGAGCTGACCTCTGACCTCTGACTTTGCTGTGGAGGAAAACACTATATCACATCCTACAGTCGCAGGATACGGAGTCTGAAGAGTGCCACAATAATTATAGACTTTTTCAGTATTTAATCATTTTTCATTAATTAATGTATGTGGTTTGTATTTGGTTTTTCTGGGGGGTTTTGTCTGTTGCCTGTCTGTATGTTGCCGTATTGATAACTGTATTTATATTTGTCATTTATTTTGTCACTCCTCTGTTGTTATTGATTGTGATATATGTTGGGACCCCCCTCGAAAATGAGATCTCAAGGGGTTTATCCTAATAAATCAATAAATTAAAGCTATTTTAAAAACAGTTAGTCAAATTTGAATTTACATTATGCACTTGCTAAAAAATTACAGTGCTTATAAATTGTTTTCACTCTCCTTTTATTGTTTTACAACATTGATTTAAAGTAGATTAAATGTGTTTTTGTAAGTATGGGAAGCTGTTGTCTTCTCTCCCGGGACATATTTCATCTAACAAACTGTCTCCAAAGTCCATACTGAACTGGGGAAAAGGGCGTTTAAGTGTGCCGCTCCCTCGGCCTCATTGGACACATTTAAAGTGATTTTAAATGACTTGGACGCAAGCATGGAAACATCCAGCTGTAGATGTTTTGCATGTTTTTGATATCTTAATAATAATTCTGTAATTTGTTCCTGATTAGTTTAAATTCACTTTAATAATCTATGTATGTCACACAGAGGGCGTCTCACTTTGTCCCCCTAAAAACCAGCATTATGTCTCAGACCAGTTCACTCTGTTTTCTCCTCCACAATCTGATCGGGCTCTCTGATTGGTTGGCGAGCTGTTTTTGAACGGAGCCGCTACGTCAGCGTCGAGTGTTTTCGGTCTGAGTGGTAAACTGTGACGAGGACTGTTTGCTGACTGAAGCTCGAGACGGAGACAGAAGAAGAGTGGAAGGAGCAGACTGCTGTAGTTTAGAGGAGCCCAGAGATCAACGCCCTCATTAGCATACTGCTGCCATGGCAACAGGAAACCAAACTGGAGCTGTGCGAGGGATGGGGAGAGAGAGAGAGAGAGAGAGAGAGGAGGAGAGGGGAGAGGAAGAGTGGAGAAAGAAAGGAGGTGAAGGAGAAAGATGGAGGAGGAATAGAGAATAGAGAATAAAAGGAGGAGAGAGCGAATGCAAAATGAGGAAAAAAAGGGAGAGCTGAGGAGTGAAAGGGATGGAGAAGGAAGAGGAGGAGGAGGAGGAGGCAAAATTAAAGAGGTGAATGAGATAGAAGAAGAGGAGAGGAAGGAGGAAAGGGCAAAAACTGGAAAGAAAAAGAGGAGGAGCATTGAGGATGAAGAGGATTAGTGAGAGGAGAGATAGAAGAGGGGATGAGGAGGAGAGAAGAGAACAGAAAAGAAATTATGGAAGAGGAGAGAGAAGGAAGAAGAGCGATGGGAAGAGGAGGAGGAGGGAGCAGCCCACCTTGGTTTGACTTCCAACACTTTATCTCTGTCCTCCCTCCTCTTTTCTCATGTTTTTCTGCTCCTATCGTTTCATCTATATAATTAAATCCTCTCGTTATCCAATATCCACACACACACACACACACACACACACACACAACAGATTTGTGTGTGTGGGTGTGTGTGTGTTAAGGTCATATGCGTTGTTGCCCTCTCAGGTTGTTGGTTATCAGAGGCGACATGAGGTGATTAAATTGAGTGAACCCTCCCATGTTAAACAGATAAAAACACTGCTTCTCATTTATATATATAAGAAATTAAATATATATATACACACACACACACACACACACACACACACACACACACACACACACACGGTTCTCTATCGTGTTATAGGAGTACAATGCTACATTTGTGGAGTACTTCCTGTAACAATGATGTCTCCCTAACCTTAAAGATCCCCTCCAGACTTATTAGTATTATTTTAAAACATATATGCAAATATTCTGCTTGGAACAATAATGTGTGTCTGATCTAATTTCCACATTATACACATCTATGAATGTGCACATGTTGTTCATTTCTACATCACACTTGCGTAAGCTGAATGCTGGACCAGGACTGGCTGCTTCCACACTATTTGGGATGTCACAAATCATGCTCGTAGGCCCTGCCCCTTAAAATCAGATTTCCAATGAGCACATAGAAACTTTCCACAGACGCTGTTCTGCAGCGTGACGCTCAAACACAAGAAGAAGAACATGTTTCTGAGTGGAGGGGAACTTTAAGATGCAGATATTGTGTAAGTGAGACATTAAAAAATAGCCGTTTGTCTGGGTTTTACAGAATTTGTGTGCAGGTTTTGTTCCCAAGGGGCCACCATTAACAGCTCTTGTGACATTTAGTCTCTTTTTCAGACACAGACCGCATGACGGTAAAACTTCAGAGTTATGGACTGTCCAAATAAAACGTGCCAGGATCAGTTATTTATGAAACAAGCCCACACTTGTAAGAGACCAAGGAAGTGTGGAAATCTGCAGCCGCCGCCGGCAGAGAAGTAGCCGAGCATCACGTTTGATTGACAGCTTCAGTTTGGGCATTTTGCCCCTTTTAGCTTTTAGCTAAATGTTCGTGTGTCCTTGTGTGAAGGTGGACGTGCGAAATTGAGCTGGATGTTTATTCAGCTTGTTTATTTAAGAGGAAAACACAGCTGATGTGATGGATAACCTGCTGTCTCCCAAATCTTTTTTAGAGTTTGAGCTTTATCTACAATCCTGGGATTTCTACCAAGATCAGACTTATCGCTAAGAGACAGACGTGAGGGAAGAAACCGAAAAAGAAAGAAAATCTTGGCAAGACGGCAGGAGATTAAATGGCGGAGAGAGGACACAATGGGAGGAGGAAGGAGAAGAGGGGAAGGGAAGACAAAAAGAAAAGGAGGACTCAGAGGGCAGCTGAAGGGCTGACGGTGTAATGCCAGCTGGACAGCAGAGCAGCTACACCTTCGGTTTGTCATAACGGCTCACGGAGGAAGACGCTGATTTACCTGTTTGGAAGAATAAAGATGTCTGTGCCGATAAACCCTGAAAGAGCTGCACACATGTTTACGCCCGTTATATCTTGTTGTGTTGGTTCCTCTCAACACAGACATAATAAAAGACTTATTTCTCTCTCTTCATCTCCCTTTCCTCCTCACCTTCTGTTTTTATTTTGCAGCAACAAGGCCAGAATATCAGATCTCATATTGTGTATAAACAGGGAACCGTAAAGCCGACCTAAACTCACTTTTAATCTGCAGGATGGAGGTTAGGAAAGAGGCAGCTCACTGCAAAGTGTATTTTACACATGAGCAGACTTGTTTACAGGAAAATAAAAATGGATTAATGTGTTTATATGTTTTGCTGTTGTTGGTGAAAGTGTTCTTTAGCCTTAGTTTGCTCCCTTTTTTTAAATTCTAAAATGTTATATTTGTGCTTCAGATTGTTAGTTTGTTAGGTGTCAAAAACTTGTTTGGGATGAGGCATGGGGCTAACAAACAAGTGATTTGTTTTTGGTTGTTTTTGGATTTGATTCAGCATTTCTTTCAATGATTCAGATCTGGATCCAGAAACAGATTAAAATACTGAATATAACGCTTTTCAAAACAAAAGTTACAAAGTACTTCACAGTAAAAGTGTTTAGCAGGCAGGATGGTAACAGGAACATGTAGTTTAGTTTGTTTTTAATGTTAATTGAAATGGACG
This sequence comes from Maccullochella peelii, assembly GCA_002120245.1. Classification (NCBI taxonomy): domain Eukaryota; kingdom Metazoa; phylum Chordata; class Actinopteri; order Centrarchiformes; family Percichthyidae; genus Maccullochella; species Maccullochella peelii. The sequence continues at coordinate 16,199 of LKNJ01004861.1, read as the reverse complement.
ATCTAATAGTGAGAGGTGAAACTGTTCCAAAGTTTAGGAGCAGAGACAGAAAACTGCCGACCTGAGACATTTAGAAGTTACTAAGTTATTGTGTAGCCTCGGCTCAGGTGTCCTTTAGTGTTGTCTAGTTTCAGCGTGTAAATAAGCAACGTGAAAAAGGTTTGTGCTCTTGAGTCCAGGCCCCTCACACTGACAAAACAGTATCGGGATCTGTTTATTTAATTTGCACAAGCTGAGAAAAGTGGAAAATATGAAGGAAAAGTGAATATTTCAGTCATCAGAGCATCAACGTACAGGCCGCGTGTTTCTGAAGGCCGAACCACACAAACACCAGTCAGGAGAGAGGAAGTACGCTGTACCCTGAAGGTTAAAGTGAAGAAAGAAGAAAGAAGGAAACTATTTTGTTTGTGTTTGGAAGGTTACATGATTTCTTATCAGCAGCTTTTTACCCCAAAAGGCCTCTGAATGATGTACGAGCCACACAGCAGGAGATAAATAACTAAATCCCAGAGTCACGTTATTGGTTTCTTTTGCTCATTTTTCCTCCTTTGATAACGTTACCCTCATTTATTTCAACAGTCTCTCTCTCTCTCTCTCTCTCTCTCTCTCCTCTCTCTGCAGTTTGTGGCCCAGCCGAACTGCCAGCAGCTGCTGGCCACACTGTGGTACGACGGCTTCCCGGGCTGGAGGAGACGACACTGGGCCGTCAAGCTGGTCACCTGCTTCATCATCGGACTCCTGTTTCCTTTCTTCTCACTGGTACGAGAGGAGGAGGGAGGAGGAGGAGGAGGAGGAGGGAGGAAGTGGGAGAGTAAAGAAGGAAAGGAAGGGGGGAAAGGGAGAGAAAAGACTTCAGGAGGAGAGGAAGAAGAGAGTAAGGAAAGGAGGGAGGAATGAGTGAGACAAAGGGAGACTAAGGGAAGAAGGAACAAGGGTCAGATGGAGGAAAGAAAGAATAGTAACAGAAGAGAGGGAATGAGCAGAAGAGTAAAGGATAAAAGACAGGAGGATAAAGAAAAGTGAGGGACGGCTCTGGCAACTACACTGTTTGTTCCTCAAAGTAAATTTGTTGCCAGGCAGCAATTAAGCAAAACTCTTCATCTATTGGCTGGAGGGGCTGTTGCCAGGAAACATCAGCATGACAACAACACTCGACCTAAAAAAATAAATTGTTGAAAAAGGTTATTGTAACCCAGATAAATTTCAGCAAGACATTTCTGTTCAGGCAAGAACCCATTATATAAAACTCAATCCACAAACAGACTTTCACTGCAAATCTGCAACAATTAGCAGACGTTTGTGTGCAGACTGTAAACAGGAAGTGACCCGGGAGGAGGAGACCCAGCAGCCTGTTGGGTGTGTAAATGCGTGACGTTGATTATGACACAAGATGTGGGGAAAGAACAACATTAACTTCTGTCCGAGCTCCACAGTGGCCAGCCGCCATCACCTGCTCGCTTGTGATAATAATCAAACTTTCTTGCATTGTGATCAGAAGAAATACATCATTTAATACAAACATTCGGCCAGGAAATATAAGAGAGCAGCAGCTAGCACAGCATTAGCAGGGTGCCGGCTCACTGTCAGGCCCGTGACGGCAGACCGCTCGGGCTAAAAGAGGTGCTGCACACTTAAACGTCTTTCTGGAGCTGTAATGTGATGAAACGCATGAATGCTGGTGTTAATATTGACATTTCTGACCAAATGAGAAATGTATTTCCTGGGTGTAGTTACACTTTAAGGAATTTATTCTGTTTGCAAATCAAAAACTGCTGCAGCCAACAAGACTTTCTAACTAAGTCACTTGGTCGACCGTCAATCTACGGCGCAGAAAACAGAAAGACAGAACTAAGATGTATGTTTCGGCGAACACTAATGGGGTGTGTAAATATATAAATGCTGTTTAAATGAAACAGGTGACGTCAGTGATTAGACGAGGACGTTATTTGGCAGGAAGTTGCATGATTCTTGCACTTTTCGGGTTATATCCACATGATTGAATGCACTTATTGTAAGTCTCTTTGGATGAAAGCGTCGGCTAAATAAATGTAATGTAATGTAATGCCTCTGTCAGTGGGGGGGCAGGATAGCTCCCCTCTATCTGCATTTAATTGAAGTCAGTTTTATGGATCAAAGGCGAGTGGATTTTGCTTTGAAGGTCGTTGTTGGAGCCGCTGATCTGATGTGTTAAAGTTTAAATAACCTTTATTTTAACGCCATTTGATGACTATAGTTTTAATATGTAACAAGTTCTATGGATCTCCTGACCACATGTATTGGAAATAATATAGGATAGGATTTACAAATTACTAATGGCACTTTGTTTACCTCCTCCTACAACCCGGATTCATTTATAGCATTGAGATTAACTAAATCTAAACGTTTATTGTCTATTTTTTCTCTTGCATGCATTTCCAGGATGAATTTTGAATATATAATAACTGTTAAGCCCATTAGTAAGGAGACTTGCAGATTTTGCATCCAGATTTCCTAAAGTTTTGTACAAATAATATTTTGATTTCAGGGTTAGAGCCGTGAAATCAGACCGCTGTAAAGCATTTTTGTTCTCTCTTTGTCGCTGTCTACATCGATTAAGGTGAATAACAAGATTAAAGTTAAATCATTCCGCAACTTTTTGCCTCTTAAGTTAACTTGGTGACCTTTTGTGGTGCATTCAAGGACTCAAAACAGGTCTTAAAGGAGTTAATGTGAGTTAGATAATTCACTTGAAGTCGTTAAATTGCAATAATCAGAGTGCTGCCTTAATGTGATTAAGTTATTAATGTTTTAATGATGCACGTCTCTCTTTCCTTATTGTTTCTGACTGTCTCTCTCTCTCTCTCTCTCTCTCTCTCTGTGTTATTCACCTCCATTTAAAGCGTCTCTGGCGTGACTCAGAGCGAGTCCAGGTTGCCAGGAGCGAGTAGACGAGCAGAACAAGTAAACAAGCAGCAATAACAGCTCTGCTGGACGAAGCTTTCCAGTGAGACGAGGTGACGTGTATGGAGTCATAGGAGTGCCATAAAAAAGAACACATCTGTAAAAAATAAATAAATGTGGAAATATAAAGACAAATAGCAAAATATAAAAGAATCATTGTACGCATTTTAATTTATTTTCACATTAATTTGTTCACTTATTTCTGTATATATTTTTATAAAATGTAATTTATTTATTTTATATAATGTAATTTATTTATTTTTATCCCTTTCTTTTTCCTTATTCTTTTCCACTATTGCTTTTGGGGGAAAAAATAAAGGGATAAAAATAAATAAATTACATTATATAAAAAAACAAATTTAAAAATTATAATTATTCTTTTATATTTATTTGTCTTTATAATTCCACATTTATTTATTCTTTTTATTAATTTCACTTTATTTCAGATTTTTATTTTCTTATTTATTCTTATATTTATTCTTTATTCAGATTTCAACATTTATTTTCTTAGTCTTTTGCAGATTTTGTCATTTTTATGGCACTCCTATGACTCCATATATGTCATGCTTTGAACAGAAGTTAAAAAAGCTGAAGTACACAAGAGACATTGGAGCAAAAGATGATGTAACAATAATCGTCTTTCAACTAAAATAAACTTTATTGTTCATTATAATGTCACAGTGTTGAGGCGTCTTATCAAAGAGGACACAGTTCTTTCGTTCGTCTTTTGTTTTTCATCCATTCGTCCTCGTTCATCGTGTTTTCTCTTTGTGTTTTGTACCTTAAAGGGACGTCGTTACGGATCATTTAAGGACAAACCAGTTCATCCCTGTCTCCTTCTTATGATCTTGCTTCATCTCTCTCCTCCTTTCATGACATTACTCTCTCATCCTGCTGCATGTGTCTTCGTCCTCTGTCCTCCTTCCTCTCCTTTTCCCTCTTTCCTCCCTTGGCTCCTTTGTCCTTCTGTCTCTGTTTCTGTTTTAACACTGTAAACTCCAGTCCGCCTGCGGGGTTTGAAAAGCATGTTTTTCTTTTAAAAATCACCAAAATTACACCATTTATCATAGCCAGAAACTGTAAAAATTCTGATTCTCAAAATTTCCGATGGCATCTCAGCTCAACGCCCCCTCTCTCCGCCTCAGATCTACCTGTTGGCTCCAAAGAGCGCTCTGGGAAGCTTCATCAAGAAGCCCTTCATCAAGTTCATCTGCCACACGGCGTCCTACCTGACCTTCCTCTTCCTCCTGCTGCTCGCCTCGCAGCACATCGCCCGCACCAACCTGCACATGCAGGGACCCCCGCCCACCATCGTCGAGTGGATGATTCTCCCGTGGGTGCTGGGTGTGTACAAAAACTAAACCTTAAACACTTCAGTCTGATTATTATTTACGTTTTACTGTGTTTTTTAGAGCAGCTCAACGTGTTTTAGATTAAATTCCAAAGAATAAGACTTTTATGAACATTTATTAAAGGTTGCAAACAAACTAATTGAAATGCATAACATGAATAAATAAAATAAAACATGTTTCAAGGTCAGATAATGTAAAATACCGAGCAGGCTGCTTTAAATCAAGGTTAAAAACCTGAGTTTTCTTGGTTGTTTTGTTGCTTGTTTTTTCCAGTGTGCTCCTACAGTTCCCAGAATGCCGTGGAAATCCCCGGAAACAGGGCGAGAAGTTGTTGCTTCCCATCACTGACAGACTTATGAGTGTAAAATATCTTGTAAAGCGTGATAGTTTGGTTTTGGTTTCTTTTATTCCACCGACCTGTCGTTCTTCATTTTTTTGTGTAAAGCATCAAAACTTGAGCTACAGCTGATGACGGTTTTCATTAACGATGAATTTCTTGATTATTATTTCAGTTAATCAGTTAATTGTTTTTTGTGATAGAATAAAATTGTGAGAAACGTCGAGAAAAGTAGAAAATATTCACATTTTTGAAGTTGGAAACAGAATTTTTTATGTTTTTGCTCGATAAACAAAGAAAGTATAATCGGTTATCAAAATAGTTGCTGATTAATTTTCTGCTGATTGACTAATTGATTAGTCCACCTATCGGTTGTGGCTGGGGAGCTGGTCGTCCATTAATCCCAGATTGTTCCTGTCCACATGTCGAAGGGAAGTGGAGTGAGACGCTGTCATGATAGACAGTTTATCAAACTTCTCATCAAAACTGATCATCTCAACATCTGGATGTGAGACGTTTCTCCGGGATTCAGACGCAGAGCGCTCCTCACGCACAAAAACAAAAGTCAACACTTTATTTTGTGACTGTTATCTGCGGCCTACTTGTGACCCTCATAACAGGTTGCAGATTATTTCATTTGATTAATTTCAGAGTCCTTTAGAGGTAAAACTTTACCGTATTCAACAAGAAAACAGTAATATTGTGTAGCAGCATTTCATTTCTATCCCATTAATTATCTGGTGACCCGTTAGATTCATCTCAGGGCCCCTTGTGGAGGTCCCGACCCCCAGTTTGGGAACCACTGAGCTATGGAATCAGATTTGTGCCAATATAATCAAACAACAAAACAAAAATAAGAATTTGAGAGAGAACAAAACTCAATGAAGCAAAAAGAAAACAAACGTCATCTAAAAAGTCAAACTTATAACTTACAAACAAATTATTTGTGTAATGTTCTAAACTCTTCTGACTCAAAGTTTTTGAGTGACAGCTCAGATGTTGTTCAGTGCATCAAGCGCGAGATTCGGTTTTGGCGACATGGACGTCCTAAAGATGAATAAATATAATGATAACCGTCAGCTGTCTCTTCTGGACACTAAAAAACAACCAGATTTCAAATTAAAGGGGAGAAGAAACGTCTTATGTCTCGTTTTTTATTTTTTCACTTTGATTGCTGTTCATCAAGAGGACTCTGAGTGTGTGTGTGTGTGTGTGTGTGTATGCTGGGATGTGGGTGTGTGTGGAGGAGGTGGGTGTGTGTGTGTGTGTGTGTGTGTGTGTGTGTGTGTGTGTGTGTGTGCGAGGGTGGGTGGGTGTGAAACTGAGTGAATACATCTCCATATTCTCTCTCAGACCCGATCATTTCCAAATCAGAACCACAATCACTTGGAAAAATACAAAACCATCTGTTCGTCTCTTCTTCGCCCTTCCTCTGCAAAACACTCGTGATCAAAAGAATAAATGTTCGTCGTTTAATCGTTTAATTTTAAGTGTCCAAAATCCATATGTGATGTGAGCAAAAGTTTCAGTCTTGTAGGTCTCTTTAGTTCTACTTTTCTAATCTTCTTTTCGTTTGTTTACACATTTTCTGTGTGTAGCGTGGAGTTTCAGTGTGCCGTCCTGTGTTGTATAAAGCTTTTTTTAGTTTTTATTAGTGTTCAAAAGTAAGAGAGCGGTGAGTATAACATTGCCTCTGATGTGGAAATGTACATTATACTGTGAATGTCTCATCCGTTTCAGAAGAAAGCCTTAAAGCTTCACCTTCTTACTGTGAGGCAAAAGTGCACAAACAAACTGGTGGAAACACATTTATGGTATAAAAGCAGATATATTAGGGAGAACAGATGAAACACAGAATGATTTGTGAATTATTTAGAAATAATTATTTATAATTATTTAGTGTGTTGGCTCTCTGCTCTCCACCCGACGCTGCTGCCAAAAGAAAACATTCAACCAAAAGTTTGTTCACAGAGCCGAAACCAAGCAAACAGAAACCACTGATGGGGGACATTAATGTCCTCACACATGCATGACCTTGTGTGTGCATGTAAATAACCGTGTGTGTGTGTGTGTGTGTGTGTGTGTGTGTGTGTGTGTTTCAGGCTTCATCTGGGCAGAGATTAAGGAGATGTGGGACGGGGGATTCACAGAGTACATCCACGATTGGTGGAACCTGATGGACTTCGCCATGAATTCGCTCTACCTGGCCACCATATCGCTGAAGATAGTGGCCTACGTTAAGGTAAAGATCGCATGCCTCTGTGTGTGTGTGTGTGTGTGTGTGTGTGTGTGTGTGTGTGTGTGTATCAGCCATCTTATCAGGTAATTATTGATTAAAACGAAGTCCTTGTTGGGAAACAATACAGAATGATTTGAGTCTTTTTTCACTTTCAGCTTTAATGATCCTTTGTTTATCTGCACACTCTGCATGCATACAAGGTTTATCTATTTATTAAGAGCAGATAGTGTGCGCGCGCACACACACACACACACACACACACCAGAATGCCGGGCCATCTGCAGCAGCTGTGAGTCACTGATGGTGGTGGGTGGCCCTCCTACACAGGTCCCACACACACACATGCATACACACAGTTGCACATACGTACACACAACTGTATGCTTACATACATGCACTAACACAAGTCCACGGGTAAGGATGCACACACACACACACACACACACACACATGGAAGCAGCTGTTGGCACAATATATTTTACTTTTTTTGTCTTTTATCTTTTTTACTTTAAATATTTATAAATATTTTTTATTTAAAATCCTCTGGAGAGCCGACAGTCCCATGCACATTTTAGCTCTGTCATCGTGTGAGAGAGACAGACAGACAGGCAGGCAGACAGACAGACAGAGTGAGTACATCTGAGAGAAGGTGCGAGACAGGCCATAAATTAATGAGTGTGTCTGTGTGTGTGTGAATGCTAATAGAGGCAGAGTTAACAAGACAGACGTCCTTTGGAAGTCTAATGGCCCGAATTTAGAACGAGGAGGAAGCCAAGCATGAGACAACCGAGAGAGGAAGATGGGTCGGGACGGAGAGAGAGACAGATGCATGAATAAAGTCACAGAAACGGGGAAGGAGAGAGAGAGAGTCAGAGAAACACAAATGACAGAAAAAGAGAGGAGGAAGGTGTGTAAGCATGTGGGATAAAAGAGGATTGAGAGGAAAGCTGGTGGAAGAAGAAGAGGATGAAGAAGAGTATGTTGGAGGTCAGAAAGAGAGAAAGAGAAAAACCACAAACTCAACTGTGAACTGTGTTGAGTTTCAAACGATCAGCCACGAGCTTCAGAGGGATTCAGGGGCTTTATGGAGTTTATCTTTCAAGGAATGCTCATAAATAATACATTTCGGGGGTTAAATGATAGGAACAACATCTGCCACCGCTATGGTGACGGTTAGGTTCAGCATCAAACAGTACTGGGTTAAGGTTAAAAGAACACAGTGTTGACTGTAGGAGACAGAATACAAGTGGACTCTTATGTTAATGTCAGGTGCTTTGTTGACTCAGCATCCAAGCCGACCTTCTCCCTGAAGGACAGATCTGGTCCCGTTTTATGAGACGCAACAATCCACACCGACTCCAAGACTCATCGATATCTAACTAATTTTTTGCATAAAGGTAGTGGATGGAAACGCACTTTCTTTTGCTGATTTTCTGGAAATTAGTTTAAAATTTGCGCTGAATTTGGATGGAAACTTGGCACTAACAGATACTCACATTTTTCTGGTGAGAACAGACTGGTTTTTATCTCCTCTGTGTGTTCATATTGGCTGCGGAAACATTTAGCCTAGCTTAGCACAAATACTGGAAGCATATGGAAACAGCTAGCTCCATTAAAGTTGCCTTCTAATTGGCAGAATGTCAGAGTGCTTGTCTCATTGTACTTCGGTGTGTTTTTCATTGATACCCTTGTGTTTTTCTCTTACCTCTACTTGTAGTAAACTCTGTGTTCCTGCTTCCCTTGCCTCCCTCCTCCTCTCTTGTCCCCATATTTCCCCTTCCTCCAGTATAACTCCTCTCGTCCCAGGGAGGAGTGGGAGATGTGGCACCCCACACTGATAGCCGAGGCTCTGTTCGCCATCGCCAACATCTTCAGCTCCCTCAGACTCATCTCCCTCTTCACTGCCAACTCCCACCTCGGGCCCCTGCAGATCTCACTGGGGAGGATGCTGCTGGACATCCTCAAGTTCCTCTTCATTTACTGTCTGGTAAGACGTCACAACAAGCTGCATGGAGGCAGAATTTGGTTTGGATCCCCCACACAATATATTCACAATATTAGCTTGAAGATTCAGTTTTGTATGTGTGTATAATTTGTGTGTTTGTTCTTGCTTCTTGCTGGTTTTAGCCTAACTCAAGTAAAGCTCTTTCGAAATTTGCTGTGCAGTCTTTAGCCTACTTCTAGTGTAATGCTAATGCTGCAATGCTAGCTGCAGTGTAAGGTGCATGCTTTTCTAATAGAACTCATCTCTGTTTTCAAACTGCATCCTCGGCACAGTGTATCCTTCGTTGATGTTGGGAAGGACATTACAGGCCTATTTCATTACACTCAGAACTCACTAATTCCCTCTCAAGGGAACTCCTAACCTACAACGCAATCCACATGAGAACCGTTCAGCTCCCCGACGTCCTAAAATCAATCCCAGCGAGCCCGAGGCACAGACGCCACGTTGCTTCGTGCTCGCTCAGTAGAAGAGAAGAAAACCGTGTTTTAGGGGGTCGATCCCTGTAACAAAATGTGACGTTAGGTCCAGAATGCTTCACTTCAAAATGAAAAAAGCTGCTCACATGAGTATTGAAGTTTTGTTTCCTTACATAGATTGTGTGTTTGGGAATTATCTCTCATTATTCCGGCAATATATGTGAACGTTGCCATGCTTAAATTAAAGTGATGCTAAATGAAATGATGTCTTTCCTGTGTAGGTCCTGCTGGCGTTTGCTAATGGCCTGAACCAGCTGTACTTCTACTACGAGACCAAGGCCTCAGAAGAACACAACAACTGCAAGGGCATCCGCTGTGAGAGGCAGAACAACGCCTTCTCAACGTGAGTACCATCCACGATACCGACTGCATGTCCATGTGTGTCTTTAACAGTCTGAAAAGGAGTGAAACTGATGCACAAATATGTTCTGTTTGAGTAAAGTAGACATTTTTGAAGACTTTATTGGCGATATCAAAGGTTTTTAACCTGGAAGCAAGTCTTTTTTTTATTCATTAATGAACGAATTAATAAACTCATTCATGTTGATGTTGTCACTGGCCGTATCAGTGTGTTCCTGGTCTAAAAAAAGTGTATAAAATGTAAAAAGGGAAACGTTAACTGTGATCTGCAGCTGCTCAAATCAGCATGTAAGTATTTCTACTTGTTATTTAGTCTTTATTTTATATATTTTTATATCTAAATAGCTTTATTTGTATGTTAAATAACTCGTAAGTGCTTCACCTGGTGTAGCTGTGACCCTCAGTTTATTCTTAAAAAAGAAGAGTGTGTTTCAGATTTAACACCTTTTGATAATTTTACAAGAGAAACTGCATTATTTATTTTGTAAGCCAAGCTGGTGGCTATCTACTTTTTTGGTCCTGACTGAAATATCTCAGCCAGTACTGCATAAATTGTCTTGAAATTTGGTACAGACATTCATGGTCCCCAGAGGTTGAATCCTACTAACTTTGGTGATTCCCTGACTTCTCCTCTAGCGCCACCAGCAGGCTGAAGCTTATTGTTCTGAGTTATTTCTCCACAACTATTGGACGGATTGCCATGAAATCTGGTTCAGATATTCATGTTCCTCTCAGGATGAATCTTAATCACTTTGCTGATCCGGTAACTTTTAACTTTTAGCGCCATCATCAGGCCAGAATTTCAATTTGTCCAATATTTTTTGGTTTATGATTGGCTTATGTTAGCACTATCATTGTAAGCATGTTAGCATTTAGCTCAAAGCACCACTGTGCCAAAGTACAGCATGTCTCCTTTGCTAATAACAACTGTGATAATATCAGCCAGCAATGCAAGCATCCATTTAAATGCTATCTGGATCGATGTCTGAATATTTTATTGCGCACATCACCCTGAGAATCAGATCCTGTCCAAGTAGCTTTCACACACACATACACACACACTGACCCTGCTCTTATGCGTCATTGCACCAGATAATGATATGGAAACTATGTTTGGTGTCGAGTAGGAGCTCAGGTTCATTCAGCACACGTGAAGAATATTAATGTGCTGGTTTTTTTTAGCATGAGACGGCGAATTTGCAAATGCGGAAAAAAGCCAGTCGGGGGTTTCAGCTTAATGAGAGGAGAAGTTTGAGTTATGGCTCACGTTGCAGCTCTGCAACACACACAGAGCGCACATCCAGTGTGTGTTTGCTGAGGGAGGCAGAGTGAGAGCCAAGCCGAGTCATCAGGGGGCCGAATATTGATGAGGCGTGTGGTTTGTTTTAGATAATAGCTGTACTGATTTGTGATCAATGCCATTACAGTAAAGTGCTCGGGACCGCGGGGAGAACGGAGGCCCAAATCAACAGATCACACTTCTAACTTTGAACTGTTTGTTTGTATATGCAGGTGAAATGTCTGTGACGTTAACGCTGAATAGATACAAGATGAAAACAAGTTTATCCGTTGAAACTGAACAAAAACAAAGACACTGACCTTAGTTAGTTGTTGTTTTGACGGGGTAAGTTGTTGGCCAGAGGGACTGTGACTTTTCTTTTGCAAGATACCGTATTTCCTCAGATAAAAACCGGTGGTCAAGTAAAAACCGGGACTTCAGTAACGGCCGGGGGTGTGGTCAGCCCTCAATAAATATTATGTGCATGCCAACTACAGTAAGCATAATGTGTATTTCCATCACTTTAATTTAATAAATTCAACAATATAATCCAACTATTTTCAACACTTTGTTGTTCTGGATTACTGATCTCAAGTGTTATTGTCCGATTTCAGTCACTGTGTGTTGTAGTAACGTACAAGCGCCACAAGATGGCAGCAGCTACATTTAAAGCGCCGTATGAGAACCTTTCAAGTCACTTTGTTTTCCACAACACGTTTCCCACAAATGTTTCACAATAAAAGCCGTGTTAAGAAATAAAGGGTAAGGGGTTTCTGTCCACTGACAATCTATAGGGCTTTTAATTTGAAACTGATACAGGAAGCGTCGAGTAGCCGCGTACTGCAGTAACTTTAGCAGGGCAAATGGGAGCGGATCAAAACGATACTAAAATATGACCAATTATACTTATCAAACAGAGGGAATTAGAAATGAAGGCCGGCCTCTAATACAATCCTGCTTCAGATAAAGGCCGGGTACCTTCTGCAGTTCAGTTAATAAAGGCCCCGGGCACTATTTGAGGAAATGCGGTTTTGTAGAAATGCTGTAAAAGAACATTTTTAACGTGGTTTTCAGTTGTCAGTAGAATAAAATTGGAACCTTTTGCCTGTAACAGAAGAGTGAGATCAAGAAAAGCAGCATTGCACAAACTTACCAAAAATCAGCTGTTTATTTTCAGTGAGTTACATTAATTGACAGAAATTGCACTAGCTATACAGCTTTTTTAAGGAATTGTAATGCTGCCCAGATTATATCAACACGTGAACAAGGAATCACAATGAATGTGGACTCCAGATGTTGTTGTCACAATAGCAAATGTCTCCTGTAACATACAGTACTTCTCATTTACTTTGCTGAATATGTGTAATTCTGATGAAAAGCATCTTTTTAGGTGATTTTAGGACTGCAAAATGTTCTTATTGAACACAAATTTTCACTGTCAAAGTTTTCAGTTGTTTTATACACAATATTTACATGTGCTAAAGTTTTTTAAGCAGCCCAATTCAATGCAGACTTGAGGCATGAGATGCTAAAAGAGTTTTTACAGCCATAAATCCCCTCCTCCGACCTCTTCGCTCAGGTCTTGGTTGACTTGAATAATCAAAATAATGTTGTTCAGGGCTGCTGTCAGGATTTCTCATGTGCACGTCGGCCCTGACACGCTGCCGGTGGATCGGAGTCTGTGGGAGAGAAATCGGCCTCATGCTGAAGCTAAATGAGCGAGCAGATCGCCGTGGTGACGGCTGAGATGATGCATTATGCAAACAGAGCGATCGCAGCCCCGCAGGCAAACAGGCCAGCCAGCATCAACATTCATGAGTTTACAATGCAAGCATCATTTCCTCTGTGTGTGTGTGTGTGTGTGTGTGTGTGTGTATGTGTGTGTTCTCTGTAATTCACACACACATATCAACATCTATGAGTTATTTCGCGAGATCATTTCCTGTTTCTGCTCAGGTGTCTCCTCGCTCATCTGTACTTCACACACACTTATTATCACCGCTAATGTGTTAGATCCTTTTACAGCATGAGTGTGTGTGTGTGTGTGTGTGTGTGTGAGAGTCTCTACCTCACTCTCCCTTTTTTTTGGCCTTCACACAAACGCTGTAAACACTCCTTCACTTTCTTTCACACTCTGCAAACCCCTCTCTCTCTCTCTCTCTCTCTCTCTCTCTCTCTCTACACCTTCTCTATGTCTCTCTCCCTCAGCGTGGGTGCGACCGGGATTCTGATTCACCACATGAGGCCTTTTCACCCAAATCTACCTTATAGACCTTTTCAAATAGTCATAGGGAATAATGAAATCGGGTATCTAAAGAGTTCTGAGGGTGTTTCCTCTGTTTACTGGGTGGAAGTCCTGTGTTGTTTGTGACCGGACTACATACAAACGTAAATATGGGTCATAATAAGCTGCTTCACAGACGACCTATAGGGACGTATTTTTGTGGCGGACAGTCTCAGTTTCATATATGTTGACCAGCAGTCATCGCCAAGCTGCTGAGCCGCTGATAAAATAATTATTTTACGTTCACGTCATCGTCAAACTAAATTAATAAACGGCAGCTGTGCTGAGAGATCAACCATACTGACATTTAGAGCGAGACAGTGTGGAAGCAGCAAATGGTTTTTGCTTCTGTTACCACGTCTAAAATAATCAGCAGCAAATGTGTATTCATGCTGGTAAAACACAAAAAAATCTCTTAACTATATTACTAATGTGGATTCCAAACCGTGACGGAGCCGGAGACGTGAACTTATGAGCACACAAGGAGTCGAAGGAAAAACTCAAGAAGAGAACAAAGCCTGAATGTTGTGTGGGGACTCTGGTGATCACAGGCAGGTGCGGAGGAAGGAAGCCACACCTCTCCGTCCAACCCCGGGCAGGCGAGTCTAAAGGTAACCAGACATACGAGAGAGAGAGAGGGAGAGAGAGAGAGAGACTTCATGGAGCTGGGGGGGTACGCTCCTGGCGTACTGTAACACAACAGTGTCTGCAGTGTCTGTCATCTATTCCTGGTGCATGCAGAGAGTTCCCTTAAAGGCAGGAAAGGGCTGCAGCAGAGTTGGTGCAAGAACAAGAGGAAGTAGTGACAGAAAAGTTTGTATCAGGCTGATCTACAGTGTCTATGAGAAGTTCTCATCTCCTTTGGACTTTTTCTTGTTTTCCAACACGGACTTACACGGTTTTCAGATACTGATAAACACAAGAGACTCTTTAATGTCAAAGAGACAACAAATTTCTAGAAATGCCTCTATCTAAATTAAGTACCAGTAAAAAAACCCTAAGATAATTCATTGCATTGCAAGTGTCACCCTCCTCCTTAGTAGCAGTGGCATTGTTTCAGCAAAAGCCAAGGTATGGCAATGTGACATGATGTCAAGGACCTGCTATCCTATTGAAATGTCTCTCACATTCACAGTGCCTAATGTTTGCATGTAATGCACAACTTAGAGAGAGCAGTGAAAACGCCTTTCATCCTATAATCTATTTTGGCGCATATTTCAGCACCATGGACTAGAGGGTGGATACCCGACAAACATTTTGAAATGATGTTCGGTTTCGGTCACATTATTCTTGACATGGTGCTTCCTCTTCAGTGCTGGGGTTTGTTATTTATGTGACAACACGTGAACGCAGCACACAAGTGGTAAATAAAAAAAAAAAACATGTAGCCTAGCTAAGGATGGAGGACGTCAAACAAAAGTGCCGCACTCTAGCTTGGACAGACAGCGGACTCTGCTCTATCATTAGTCATTTGTTTAAACTTCACAGAAAATAAAGAATGCATTGAATTACATGCTGATTTCTAGAACTGTTCAAAACACAGCAAAACATTTGTGTTAGCCGCCCGGCTACACTGAGGAGGGGACACTGGCGGCTGCTCAGGAGCAACAGCAATTTTAAGGCGATACAGCCTGCTCTAGCTTCTCATTTATTTGTTTTGAACATTTCATTGTCTTCTTGAGTTAGGTTTTGAATAGAAATCAACCTGTATTTAACCCTCGTGTTTGGTTGCCATTGGCTTTACATCCCAGTTGGTTAGGGCCTCACAGACCTCAGTGCTGTGGGCTTGCATATTTGATGAGGGTGACAAAGTTGTCAAGACATTTCACTCTGAACTCAAATTTCAACATCATGGTGGCACCAGAGGAAATCTCAGGGATCACCAAAGTCCTTGGGATTGAGAGAGAGAAATTCCCTTGGAGCCTCAAGGGGACCTTCAGCAATGGGTTATAGCTTCTGAAACATGTCATGAGTTCAAAATCATCTTACTTTTACAAGCATCATAAAATTTAAATTAAAACATGACTTGAAGTCCTGAAATATCAAGCTGATAAAACAATGTTAAGTATCTTCATGGGCTCTCCAGGACCCCAAACACAAGATAAGGGTTGACCTAAAATCACTTGTCACACTTGATGATCTCCATTTAGTCTATTTACAACATACACATTCAACAGGCAGCACCAGAGGTGATTTAGTTGCAACCTAGTGAAGGTGCATGTATTGTGTCTACAGTAGTTTTTTATAGGTATTATATTTCTTCATGTAAGCAGTCTGAAACTGGACAGTCTCTGCTCTTTTTTTTATGCAATTTTCACCAGATTGTTAATATTCTAGATACATTCCCAGAGTTACAGCATCAACAAATGGAGAGAAAAAGAAAACAGAATAATGAGCCCTACACACAATTATCACCCAGGCTGTGTGTGATTGATGTGTGATGTCACTATAATGTGTGTGACATCAAAACACCACACGTTGAGACTGACGGCGGTTTCACAGTAATGTTTGTGACTGAATGCGGCATGGCTGCTCCCCCACTGTCTGTTTGATGTTTGAACCCACTGTTGTGCGCACAACACACTGAGTTTGTTGGTGATTGAAATGGGGGCGAGGCTCTGACTAGTTCCACAAGTAATCATTTTGCGCACAGACAACTTTTTTAAATATATTCCACTTTTTATTTAGAGAAAGAGAGGAAAAAAAGACTAAAACCGGAAATTAAAACCCTAAAGGTCATATCCCATACAGATATGTTTACTGGAAAAGTTCCTTGTGTACTAAAAATATGTCATGGTCCCCCGTGCCCCTGCTCCCCCCGGCCCCTGACGCTTCGTCTGTTTTTCTCCTCTCCCTGTTTGTCTGTGTGTCTTGTCCTGTTTGTGTTTGTGCGAGGGCGTGTCCCCACTCACCTCCACCTGGCCGTG
>LKNJ01004860.1:0-40190 GCA_002120245.1 Maccullochella peelii | reverse complement strand
CCCATCTATATACCACTTCCCGTCCTGTTTCCCATGGCGATTACGCAGTGATGTCACAAGAAAACGAGGAAGGCAAATCTCACCAACAGTTTCCAGGAATTGAAAGGCAGATGACTTTCTGTTTCAGGGCTGCTGGCAGAAATGTAGCTGTCGCTGTTGATGTTGGGATGAATTTAAGTGCTCAAGTCCACTTAGAAAAGGCAGTCTAGTGTGTTTATGTGTGTATGTGTGTGCCTATACTAAACTTTTGCCCTGTGTTGGCTGCCTGCCCACCCAGCAGCAGGTTCCTCCATAGGGACTTCCTCTCATGATTATAGAAACAGTCAGAGAAGGAAAGAGAGACAGAGAGAGAGAGACATAGCAAGTGAAGAGAGAAAGTGACAGTGCTGCTTCTATAAATTATTCATTCACACTCAGACAGACCTATATGGCTTGACTCCAATTACTGACCTGTACAATCGCTCTCTCGCTCATACCCCCACACACACACACACACACACACACACACACACACACACAAAGTGCTTTCCACTTGTGACAATTCACAAGGTGGCCATCTGTGAGTCGCCCACAGCTTCCACATTTTACTGTCAACAGTATAGCTAAAGAGAGAAAAAAGAGGACTAATCAAAGACTTGCTATGTTTGTCCCAACAACTGAGAAAGAAAGAGTATATGACTTGGGCGTATTGATCACAAGTCCAGCCTGGATTTTGCCTTATTCATACGAGACTGATGTCACAGGTTAATCTCCTAAATCCTCCCTTATAATTAGCAATAAAACATGAAATCTTACCTATATCACAAACAAACCATTTTCTGTTCAGGGAAACCATTAAACTTGCCTGTTTCTATACTGTAGCTAATGGTAAAGTAGCTGAACACTGAGAACCTCAAAAAAAGGATAAGCGTTTATCTAGATGTGTACATGTGCAACACATAACTTGGACACTCCAAAAACTTGATAATAACCTAGTTACTGGTGTGCATTGAATGTTTAAATGTCAGTCCCATTCTAACAGAAATGCCTGTTAACCAAAGCCAAGTAGTCCTGGACCCGTGTTCATGAAGCCAGATCAGATGACATGCATCATCTCACTCAAACTGACCAACGAGTTTAACCCTCCCAGAGGCCAATTTCTCTCGCAAGGTGTGCAATAGATTAATGCAATGTGCATTAGGCCTTAACTGTGTCTGTAATGGAGAAAAGGGGAAAGCTGGTGCTGTTTCTACACATTATTTTCAGCCAAAACAAGATGGAGCAGAACAAGAGTGAAGGGTAAATTGTAGAGAAGATTTGAGGTATAAAAGGCTCATCATCACAAGCTAGAGAGACAACGTGAGAGCAAGAGAAAGAGATAGAGAGAGAGAGATTTGCAGCAGTGTGTATAGTGGAGAGGACGAGGCAAATCAAAGGCGTGTAGTGTTCATCTTTACTAGACACATGGAGCCTGAGGCCAAATCCCCGCAGAGAAACACAGCACTCCTCTTCAGATCAGAGCATGCATGCACACGCACACACAGCCTGCAACAAGGACAGAAGGCAGAGAAAATGGGTGCAATGCCGCTGACTCATGCCTCTCCTCACTGTGAGAGCACCAGAATGACACCCATATCCAACAGGTCAAGTTTCTGTCTTTCCAGCGATGAAATACACAGAAACACACACATCCATACCCACAAAATTCTCCAAACTGCAGTTGCAGTATGTTTGCAACAGATTTTAACATATTCTGGAGGACAGGGGCACAATGTGACAAAGTATTCTCCTAAACAGATTTGTTTTCTTGTGTCACAGACCCTCCTCAGCCTTTAACTGTACAGCATAAAGCCATTTTACATGCTTCATATACTGCATATAAACTGTACTTACACGGCCAGGGAAAGGAAGAATGCAGCATCTGTTATGCCATATGTCTTTGTAGCAAATGAACATCGAGTCAGATCAGATTGTGGCAACAGTAGAAGTGAACTTAGAGACTCAGATTCATCACCAGTCTGTACAGTAACAACTATACATGCAGGTCTTTCAAGACTTTCAGGTTAAGAAGGGAGTTTTCGTTAGAGGATTTGTGTATTCTCATGTTTGTTGAGCAAACCCTGATATTGATTGCTCCCTGCCACTGTGGCTCCTCAGCATCTGAACTGTCTTGTTTCTTGATTCAGACACAGCAGCTTCCTGAGGCTTTGAGACTGACTGAGCCCCAAAACCCTTGAAGCTGGTTTTCCTTCAATCCTACATGATCACCTAAAAGCACTGACTGGAGTCAAGAAGGATGAGCCAACTGTCGAGTGGTATGTGACTTTAGCCAGCATGACTAAATTAATGACAGTACCACCAGTCTCAGCTGTACTTTGCATCTAGTGCTACTTACCAAATGTTAGCTTACAAGCTAAACTAAGATGGAACTAAGAAGCATGTTAGCACTGTCATTTTGAGCATGTAAGCATGCTGATGTTAGCATTTAGCTCAAAGTACCACTGTGCCTTAGTACAGCCTCACAGAGCTGATAGCATGGCTGTAGACTCTTAGTCTTATTTTAAGGCTGATGCCTGTACATTTACTGTTACTATTCAATATATATTTATGCAACCATTTTCATGCTCAAAAACATAATATCATTAAAGTAAATGTGAAATTATTGTGAAATCAAATATGAAATTAAATAAACTGGCTAACACCGAGTGAATGACAATTGTTTTTTAATACAGAACAAAGACTAAAAATTGTAATGCTTACGAGTGTGAAAATATGATGAGCCGTGATTACAGTATCTGTAAAGACTGAGGATTCAATTAATAACAAATCTAAGCCTAGTGTAGACTACACAAGTTTTTCTACAATTTGATTTTATCTTAGCCAAAAACAACATGCACTTGTAGTTGGAGCACCTCAGAGACCAAACTCAGACAGAAGAGGACAGTATCCAATGAGAGCTCAAAAAACCACACACACAGTGATTTCTTGAGTGTTTCCACTGAATATCACCACCATTCACACCATTGCGGATCTGTCCAACTAGAATAATCTCGTAATAGGTACACTTTGTCTAAGATCAGTTGTGTCATGAACCCCATGTCTACATAAAAACAGTCAAAATAAATGTATTGTAATGTAAATGTAATGTGAATAGTACAGTAATTCTGATCACATAATCAGACAGGGATCAATTTAAATAGTCTTAGGAGACTGATTAGTACAGCAAAGGGCTGTTTTCTATGCTTAACATTTAAGACAAGTGAGCAAAGTCAAATAGTTTAGTCAGAGAAAATCGTCTCAAGAGAAAGAAAACAGTGTTGAAGAAAGCAGCAAAGCGTGGCTGCAGTTTGACAAGGCTTCACAAAAACAAATGGCCCAGAAAGGGTCGGGACAAAGCTGTGTTTGAATAGTCCGGACAACTCAGAATACACAATAAGACAAAATGTAAATCAACAAAGACAAGAGCAGTCCAAACTGCATGACAAAAAGTGTGCAGTAATGAAGCTCTATAGACTGTAAGTGACTCTGTATTTCTATTTCCTTGACTTAAGATGATGTGTATGTAAAGAGGAGAAAGTGGAGACAGTGAACTCCGATGACCTCTCAGGAACACCCTGTCCTCTTCCTCCTCCTGTTCCCTCAATCTTTTCTCCCAATCAATTATTCATCCCTCAACAGCACCACACCATGGGAGGCATGCACCTCATACAGAAGCTCTCTGCTACACACACAAACAAGAATGGAGGCAGACACACATTCTTTCAAAAGGAGAATCTGCCAAGCATGTATGCCTGTGGTGGATTATATACACAAAAACAGATATACTCTCAAGACAGCAGCTTCTAAAGTATTCATATACAGAAGAGATGAAAGGAGGAAGGAGAGTCAGAGATTTTGAAAGATTTACTCAGACAAAAGGGCAAATAGATATCTTTCTAGTCACCTTCTCCACTCGCAGCAGCATCAGATAATAAGAATAAAATGTCAAGTCCCACTTTATTACTCAATTCTGTTTAAGAACTTCCACCTACCGACCAAAAATGTTTAACTTGTTTCTGTAAACGCGTACATGTGCATCTTTTAAAGAGACATTTCACCCCACAATACAATATTAAAAAATATTCCTTTTAGCTGTATAATCATCTAGTGTTGTTAATGTTTGGAAATAGCATTTCCAAAATCTGATGTCTGTACAACTCACAAGCAAGTGTGTTTCTAAAAATAATACTCATGATTATCCACAAATCTTGATGTGAGTAGTTTACCTGAGAACTACATCCTGCTTAAGTACACCTTCCAGCTGCCCATTTTAAAAAGAAACAGCAAACTGTGTATTAGCATAAGTAATCATGTCATTCCTATTGTAAACAGACGTTACTAAGAGTTTTTAAAATCCAATTTTGTCAGAAGGAAAATGGTTTGCCCCAAGCCAAAAAAGCAAACGAAAAAGCAATATTCTTGTTATTTCATTATTATTTTTGTCCGTAAAGCTACTATAATCTGTGCCAGAAAGCTGTTAAATCCTTGGATGCTTATAGAGGACACGAACAAATTAAAAGCTGTTAATCTTTTCTTACCACACAGTTGACGTCCATGCCGGCCTCGAGTAGGGTCTGGACAGTGCTGTGGTGTCCGTTGCGTGCAGCCAAGTGAAGCGGAGTGTGTCGGCGAGTGTGGCTGGTCATCAGGTTGGGGTGAGCGCTCACCAACATGCACACCACCTGCGAACAGCAAAGTTTGAAGAAACTGGGCCATTAGTCACCTTTTCGTACCTTTTTTAAGTAAACACAAAGGTTGAAGTTTTTCAGAGAGTAAATGTTTCGTTGTCAGCCTGAGAATGGCAATCACACATAAAATAAAATACTGTACCAATATTGCATTAAATTGTCAATCAGCATACTGAATAACAAAGTGTTTGAATGGCGCTCAGGTGAAAAGGAATATATTGATGTCTAGAGTTTGGAGGATTGGTGTCTGTTTTTAGCCTGTTTAACAGGAAAAGTGTAAGGAATTAATTAAACGTTGTGTTTGCCTGCTTAAACATAAGCTGCATAAGTTAGCATGTGCTAGCTCTAACCTACTCTTTATTTGATTTGGGGAAGTTTACATTACAACAACTCCAGTTAAACTTGTTACCCGAGACAGCGTTAGTTCTCACTTTCAAAGTCTTTTCTCCAGTAAAAGTGAAACATACAATAAAACCTAACTCTCTGCGTTGCTTGTGCCAATAGTTTTGTTCATAGCATTAACATGTATGTAGCCATCATGTGCATATTTAAGACCTTTTTATACAGTTCTTGTTTTAAAACAAGTCAACTAGAAACATTAAAACGTTACAACCAACTCACAGAGTTAGCGTTAATTACCTAATTAGCTACCCGCAGCTGCTAAAATCTGCTAACTACAGTCATCTCTTCAGTCACCAAAATTGACGGTTGTTGGTTAGAAATGAGAAGTCTGCTTTTCTGTATGATATCAATTCCCATTGTTAAAAAAATGACTATAAATTTCAAATGGTAAATCTACCAGGCTATAACAAAATGCTTGACAGGCAGAGCGACAGTAACTAAGAGGGGGTCAGAGCTCAGCGAAGTGTCAGCTGAAGATGGAAAGGGCATTTAGTGGTTTTTTCCAACTGACCATGAATGTAAATATACTGGAGTTCTGTTTAATTGTTTGTTTTGTAGTGCAAGTCCCTGTATTAAAACTTGGAGCTACCCTTTTGTTTGATCATGGATGGTGCCTTTAATAACTCGGCTCAACAAAAAGCAGTTCTCTCGAAAGCGTCCTTTAATGTGTGTGTACTGTATGTGCGTATATACTAAACTTTTGTCTTGTGTTAGTTACATCTCTATGCAGCAGGAGCTTCCACCATAGGGATTTCCCTTCATTATTATGCAGAGAGAGAGAGAAATACCGCTGCCTTTATAAATTATTCATTCACACTACCTGTATGGCTTGACTGCAATTACTCATTACCTTAGCAGAGAGAAAGTGTGATTGCATTTGAACATCAGCAGGCATTTGTGGCACATGTCGTCCGGTGTGAATGTGTGCTTTTGTGTAATAATCAACAGCGACTCCCAGTATTTTAGAACAGCTGATTCCCATGCACTGTGGTCCTTGTCACTGCTAACACCCACTGTTGTCCTGGGGAAGGTGCAGATTGCGTCACCAGCTGCTTCCTTTCACCTGCCAGCGAGGAGCTTCACCAAGATACATACAACTCAAGTTTCTGTTGCAATGACAAAAAAATGATCCCTTCCCACCCTGTCAACACAGCCAGTTTGTTAAAATGGAGCCAAGTGACAAGCACTGCTAACTAGTTTTTCCCTATTGTGCCACCTCAGCTGACTAACTTAATTTGCTTGGAGTTAAATTAAACTATTAGGGGTATGCTGCCCTTGTAGCGACCGGTAGCAGACGTTTGTCCATCCATTTTCTTCTGCTTATCCGGGGCCGGGTCGCAGTGGCAGCAGGCTAAGCTGCGAAGGAGCAGCGGCTCTACTCCGAGCTCCCTCCGGATGTCCGAGCTCCTTACCCTGTCTCTAAGGCTGAGCCCAGCCATCCTACGGAGGAAACTCATTTCGGCTGCTTGCATCTCATTCTTTCGGTCTCTACCCAAAGCTCATGACCTTAGGTGAGGGATGGAACGTAGACTGACTGGTAAATCGAAAGCTTTGCCTTCCGGCTCAGCTCTCTCTTCACCACAACGGTCTGGTACAACACCCGCATTACTGCTGATGCTGCACCAATCCACCTGTCCATCTCATGCTCCATTTTACCCTCACTTGTGAACAAGACCCAGAGATACTTGAACTCCTTCATCTGGGGCAGCAACTCATTTCCAACCCAAAGATGACTGTATGACATTTTTATTTCAAAGGCTTGAATCATTCTTGAGTGTCGCGTCCGTCCTCTACATGGAGATTTGAGCTTCTCCCTTCTGGATGTACTAAAAGGTCAGGGTGAGATATTCCTTTATCTCTCTTTTCAAGGAACGATTTTCAACTGACACTAACAATACTCCAATAAAACTTTTTACACTTGCTTTTGAAAAACCCTTTCCAACCTTTTGCATCATATTACCAAAATATGATAAATTCTCAACAGTAATCAGTAGCCTACTACTAATAATAGTAGCCTAAATCTAATAATGCTTAATAAATGCTCCTGTACCTTAAATTCAGGCTGAAAAGGGACAAATGTGCACCTTTAACTTTTAAAATCTACCTTTATTGTAGATCAAAACAGCATGCATCTGATCTCATAACAGCCATTTGCAAGAATGCACTCCCCATTTTGAAGGGGATACGAATACAAAGGACCTATAGACTAGGACTATATTTTAGCAATATTAACACCATGAAAAGGCATAGAGGATCATTTTAAAAGCTGAGAAATTACAACTCAAAACATCCCTCAACTCCTGGCCTATATAGTGTAAAAGATACAACTTCAGCTAATTATGTTTTTCATAAAACTGATATGTCATTCTCACTGACCTGCAGCCGTCCATACAGCGCTGCCAGGTCCAGTGGTGTCTCCTGTTGGGTGTTTCTCATGGTGGGGTCGGTCAGCTCCTGAAGCAGCACTGAAACCACCTCTGTGTGTCCGTACTGGGCTGCACAGTGAAGCGCCGTTTCCCTCTCATGGTTCTGTGGAAGAATAACAGGAAAGAACAATTGACAGCGGGAAGGGTGAAGGGAAGAGAATGAGGGATGAGGGAAAGAGTGGGAGTGGATGTAGGAATTATGGGAATGATGAAGAGTGGGCAGGGGGCGGTGAAGTGAGGACAGCAAGAGAGGGAAAAACATGACAAATGAAGAATGGAGGAATGCAGTGAGGCAGCCGAGAAGGTCAAATGTGAAGAAGAAAGGTAGGTGATGGAAGCAATGAAAGAGGGGAAGGTGGCAAAAGGATGAGAAAAAGGTGATGGAAGAAGGTTTAAGGAAAAAAGGAATATGAGTTGGTGGGGATTAATAGCATAGAAAATAAGGTGGTGAGTTAGAAGTAGGGCAAATGTGGGTGAGAGGAGGATTGAGTTATATGGGAAGAGAAGAAGTAGGAGGAAAAAGCAGTTAGTTTTATTTATCACAACATTGACACAAGGTGAAATTCAAGATGGAAAGCCACATTCTGTGCAGACATTTCTGCTACACATATGAAGCACATGACTCGGTCAGTATATCATTCTGCATGTACAAATTCCAAAAGCATGTCAGGTTTGTGAGAGCTGTCAGGAGAAATCTACAGCTTCCTGTCTGTGAAATAGAAGCAATGGCCAAAACCAAAGTGTTTTCCTCAAACCCTCTGTGCCTTTTTGGTCCAACACATTTCTCTACACATCTCTAATTTTTATTAATTTGGAACATCTTACTGCCATTTAACTAGGAGCACGTACCCTAAGCGTACAACATGTCTCTCCTCAAGATATTTACGTTTTTTAAATGATTTCTTTACATCAATTTTCTTGCAAGTTACTGTCCGAACTGCTGATTCATTTGTTTAGATTCTGTTTACATATACCCCATTTACACTTAGCCACTTCACTGTCTTGGGCTATCCAATATAAATGCATCCAAAAATGAGGCTGAGACAGACATATCTTCATTTTCATAAAGCCCCCAAAATCTGTATTTTTAAGACTGTATGGTTAAGTGTAAATTAAGGTGCAGTCAATTATATCTGGATTTATTAATTCATTAATGACCCGTATTTGTCAACATTTTACGTCTCCTATGAAGACATTTTATATTACTGCAACTGTGATTTACTATATTGTCAGAGTTATAGTTAAATACATTAAACACTAATATCTTTATTAATATACATAAACACTAATATCTGCCTACAACTACTTTAGTGTGTTGTAAACCATTTATTACATGTTTATATACTGCTTATAAATGCTAAATAAGGGGACTTTAAAGTGTACTCAAATTCATAATCATTTGAAAAAGCAGTGCAGTGATTGAGCCTAAGTTGAACAATCACATTTATCAAAGTCACCCAGACCTTTATAATGATATAAGTTAATTCAAGCTACATAGTTTTCTGGCTTTGGCCCGAAAAGCCTCAGAAAGAAGTGTGTGTGTGTTTTAAAGGTTACTTTGAACTTGGGAGGCTCTCATATTCAGAGGAGCTATGGTCATTTTCTGGTTCTCCAGGGGCCCCTGTCAAGAACATTGTTGGTGGTCCCTTGGGGTCCTGTAGCTCTGGGTGAAAACAGCCCAGTAATGACTGGAAAACTGGGCACTGGGACACCCATGAAGGAGAGAGAGACATGATGGATAGCCATACAGGGGGGAAAGAGAGAGAAGAAGACAGAGAGAGCACGAGTGGACCCTACAGGGATTAAATGTGTGTATGTTTCTATATACTTGAAAATGGATAATCTGGCAACCACATATTGTAGATATACATAAACATGACAGAAGTGCACAAATATGCATTTAGGCTTCTGTGGATATTCTCAAAGGGGAGAAAGGAAAGTTAAAAAAGGGCATGCGTGTGTAGCGGTGTTGTTGAGTCGCTGAAATCCAACACTATGTGATGTAACATTGAGAGGGGGAAAAAATGAGGTGAGAGGATGAATCAAAGCAAGGGGAGACAGTAGGAGAGGAGAGGGAAAGGAGGAAGAGGAACTGAAGAACTAATTTAAAAAAAGACAAAGTAGGAATCTTTGCCACAAATCCAATGTCAATAAATCATCTAGTTTTACTTGCCTGAAGTATAGCTACTGAGTAAATTATACAGTATGTGCAGAAAGTTTATTAAACCATCCATGGATTCTGGTCCCAGTCTATAGTCTTCATTGCAACACACTCTTTTTCCAAGAAATCATGTAATTTTGTGCTCTAGACAAAAAATAAATATTGTGATAAAATCTGTGACATTGCGTTGTACTCCACGCCCCTTAAACACAATGTCACATTCACTCCAATCTGGTGAACACCCCATTATAAAAACATCTAAAAATAGAAAATAACTCTTGGCAGTGTGGAAAGTTTGGAGTTGTAATACAAAAAGGAATTGAGAGCAAGATTAGTAGAAGTAGTAGTAGTTTACAGTGTGAACCAAGTGTTTGGAGCAAACTTTGAATAGACATGTTGAATATGAGGAAGGGGCACGTTCAAGCTAACAGGGGGCGTTAGGTTAGCCACATCACAACTCTGAATCGCCGGCCACATCCCCGATTTGTTCAGCCATTCATATTGCTTTACTGTTGGGCCCATTTATAGCTATTTCCACTAATCAACCAATCAGAGCATAGAAGGCAGGTTTAGGAATTGTGCTGTCATCTTCCTTCATAGTTAGCTAGCTAACTTTCTACATCAGTGAAATAATAACTAAAATGGCCACAAGTGTGAATGACACAGTTGTGCAAGATAAGTCGACATATTTCTTTATGACAAACATTTCGTTAATACTAATAAGCACTACCACAGCTTGCGCATCGACTGAAAAATGGGATTTAGACAATGAGACAGATTCGTCACTCACTACTGATCGGTTAAGGCAAAACAAAACAAAATAAGCCCGGCTCCTAACAAGAAATGGGCCAACATGAACACAATGTCAGGCTGAATGAATAACATGAAGTGAAATAACAGTTAAGTCTGATTATCAAGTTGCTCTTTAAACACTAGCCCGCATTATCATGTAATCAGCAGTTAAAAATATTATGTTTAATCCTTTAAAATAAAGACGTTATCGAAGAGAATCATTTGTAAATGACTCATTTGACTTTCCCTCCTTCTCCTTCCATTATCATATTCCCTCACATTTCCTGCCTCAAATGCACCATGCAAACTTCCATGATAAAATTCCGACACACTGTGACCAAAACTCCGCTGCTCAGTTTCATCTCATGCCTTTTCTTACCCTTTCTCCCCAGAGCCACAGCCCTCCTTCCCTCTCCCTCTTCACCCTGCTCTCATTTACCCCTCTGAGCAGCGAGTTAGAGAGATGAAGAGATACTGTATGTGTGAATAACTGAGCGAAAGAGCCCCTATATGAAGGCACACATACACGTGATCTAGCAGCAAAAACACCACCAAACATGCCCAAGAGCTTTCCCTCCTCCTCAGCCAATCAGATCCATCTGTTTTCCCCCTGGTCTGCACAGCCCTCCATTGATGGCAGAGTGGAACCTTCCACAGCAGGTTTGACTGCGGGGTCCACTGTACTGAAAGCACAATAATCACACACTCATGCGCACTGTAATTCACATTCATCACAGTTTACTGGTGTAATTGTTGGTTGCATTATGTTTAATAAACTTAATGTGCTCTGTTCCTGTATGGATATTTTACTATATTACTATTTTCTACTGGAGTGACTCAATTTCCCCAAAGAATCATTTTCATCTTATCTAATATACATACTGTCTTCATTACAGTGTAATATACACCGGCTAAGTCCCAAACCACCACAATCAGTCATCATTTGCTACTGAAGGTATTTAGAGTACAATAGCAATGCAGCGTCTGGAGAATAGGGCATTAATCTATTAAAAGGTTAAAAAAAAAGGAAAATTCAATTCAATTCAGTTTTATTTATATAGCGCCATATCATAACAACGTTATCTCAGGGCACTTTGTCATAAAGAGCAGGTCTAGACCGACTCCTTATGTGTACAGAGACCCAACAATTCCCACCAAGAGCAAGCACAAGCAACAGTGGCAAGGAAAAACTCCCTTTTAACAGGCAGAAACCTCGAGCAGAACCAGGCTCTGGGTGGGCGGTCATCTGCCTCGACCGGTTGGGTTGAGAGAGAGGGGAGAGCGAGAGCGAGAGCGAGCATGAGGAAAGTGAACATGCACTTGCACAGCGCAGTTCAGTTCTACATACAGATGTAAAATAGCAGTATTGGAAATAGTATTAATGTTAATACAATAAAAGTAGTAGCAATGTGATGGTAGTAATACTAATAATAAGTCCAAAAATAACAATAACAGTAGCAACTGCCGAGCAGCAGCACGGGGGCAGTGGATGGCCCGCATCACAGATCTAGGCTCCGCAACCACAGATCACGACTCCGCAGCTCCGCGACCCCAGACCCCGTAGCTCCGCGACCCCAGATCCAGACTCCGTAGCTCCGCAACCCCAGATCGAGACTCCGTAGCTCTGCAACCACCGATCCAGATTCCATAGCACCGCAACCACCGNCTGCCGAGCAGCAGCACGGGGGCAGTGGATGGCCCGCATCACAGATCCAGGCTCCGCAACCACAAATCGCAGCTCCGCAACCCCAGATCACGACTCTGTGGCTCCGCAACCCCAGATCCAGAAGCTGTAGCTCCGCAACCACCGATCCAGATTCCATAGCACCGCAGCCACCGGTCCATACCCTGCAGCTCTGCAACCACAGGTCGAGACTCCGCAGCTCCGCGACCCCAGATCACGACTCCGCAGCTCCGCGACCCCAGATCACGACTCCGCAGCTCCGCGACCTCAGATCAAAATTCCGTAGCTCCGCAACCTCAGATCCAGACTCCGTATCTCCACAACCACCGATCCAGACTCTGTAGCTCCGCAACCACAGATCCATACTCTGCAGCTCTGCAACCACAGGTCAAGACTCCGCAGCTCCGGAGGCAGAAAACACTTGGAGAAAGCAATAGAAGGAAAGCGAGAAAGAGGAGAGAGAGCAGCAGAAGGATAGATAGAAAGAGGAGAGAAAAGGAAGCAGTTGAGTTAGTAACAGGCATTAATGTGATAAGAGTAAGAAAAAGAACCCAATAGGTAATTTATTTTGACCATGTCACATCATTACAGGTATATTTGTAAGCAATGACACACAACAAAGTATCCTGACATATGAAAACAAGGTGGAAGTGAAGAACAGCATGACACAAAGCGCTGGCATTTTCCACCACAGAGTCCATTATTTTTGAAGACACTATCATCACACTTGTCGCCTATACCCTTACTGTAACATAATATGAAGCATGGTGAATTATGGTGGCTATGGTTACCAGCAGATAATATACATAGCACACTGATTTAGGACAGTGGTTAAACCATTCACCCAAACTGTTTCTACGATTTTAATGGAGTATTGTGCATAGCTGTGGTTACTTAAGATTTTGAACTATAGAATTACATTTGGTTATAAACAGAATTTTGTGTTGCATAAATATAGTTTCCTTATTTTCCATCCTGTTAATCATGAAGCTGGTGACCCCTTGTTAGGGTCCCGACCCCCAGGTTGGGAACCACTGTTGACCTCTTCAGGAGGACTTCAGGGAGCAATTTTAATTCCCGTGTTTTAAATTTCGGGTTGCTTATTATGAGGAAAAATGTGGGGTACAATTGAAAGCTCCAGAACAACTACTGAGTGGACCTTTATTTGTCAACATTTGGTTATTAACATTCGGATCACAGATTATGCTTTCAACAGGATTATAATGACTGCATTTTCAGATTTAACACAAAAACAAGCATGCAGACTGCAGGCGTAATGAAGCAAACCAGTCACACACACAAATGCTGGCTGATGAATCTCAACACTGATATGATAACCACTGGGATGTAGATTGCAGCTATTGTTGGTGCTGCCGTTGACCTGTTCTGTCTCTGCAGCCTTAAATGGACAATAAAGCTTTGTCAGTCCAATCCGCTGCGTGAGGTGCAGCGGATTGGACGGACAAAGCTTTATATAGGCAAAACGCAATTCCCAGACAGAAAGGAGAGTGACAAAGAGATGGACAAACACAGACACAGAGTGACAGGACGAGGAAGATAAAACAGGAGAGAGAGAGAGAAAGAGAGGGAGTGGGAGAAGTAAAGAAAATCCTCCCTCCATGTTCTCAGAGCAGGCTATATATTTCCATTATGCTTGCTCTGACAGCTTTCCGATATCATCTAGCACTCCGTGTATTGTTAGTGATTGGGCTCTAAACAACCGCCATCTACTAATGACACATCAACAGGCATGGCAGCACATTATTGACATGCCCATAGGAATGGACTTCAGTGCTTTTCTCTCCGCAGCATATGGCGCTGATACTCAGCTAATGGTCACAATAATAAAAAGCATGTGTAATGTAAAGTATCTGCTTGTCCTAGCTCTTACCGAGACAGTTGTGTGCTTTTATTATTGTTTAAGAAAGATTTTTTTATTTTTCCATGTGTCTTTACTATCCATGCAGCATCCCCTCATCTTTCTTAACTGAAGGACGCACACAAAATCTACTTGTACACTCGCAGTGTTACAGTACATTTACCT
Organism: Maccullochella peelii; assembly: GCA_002120245.1. Lineage (NCBI taxonomy): Eukaryota > Metazoa > Chordata > Actinopteri > Centrarchiformes > Percichthyidae > Maccullochella > Maccullochella peelii. The sequence continues at coordinate 25,975 of LKNJ01004860.1, read as the reverse complement.
GAACACAATTTCCCACATCAAACACCATCAGTCTTATCTAAATACATCTTGATGGGACCCAACAAACAGCTACACCCATGCAAATAAGCGAGCCTTATCAGACAGGCCTGGGCTGAAACGAAACCAGAGCAAATGAAGCGCAGAGGTATTTGTTTGAACATACACCGCGTTAATGCTGATGGACTGATATGCAGGATGAGCTTTGTCTACGTTACAGCATCTCATAATCCTGGCAGCTCAGCCCACTGCCTGGGGAGAGCTGGGTAAATAAAAAGAGAATGAAAAACGAGAGACACACAAGGTGAAACTGTTTCTCTCCTCCTCGCTCTTGTCTTCTATTATTAATATGGATCCATCACTCTTGTTGCTTTTATTTACCGTTTTATTTCTGTTTTCTTGAAGTCAAACCGAAAGCAAAATGTATTTTTGCTAATAAGTCAGTGTGTGTGTGTGTGTGTGTGTNTGTATATATATATATATATATATATATATATATTTTCTTGGTGCTTGATGTGTACTTATACGGTCAAAATTGTTATTATCAGAAAGAAGAAATTTAAGGTGCATTTATTTTTCTGACTCAGCAGGTGTTGACCAAAACATGGCCAAAATGTAACATCTAGTGGGAATCAAAGCTAATGTTAGCAAGCTAGACTTCCACTTTCCGAGAGCTAGGCTAACTAGCTTCCACTTTCCAAGTGAAATATAAACTTAATCGTACAATGGGTCCTCCCAAATGTTTATAACCAACACTATGTGAGCTTGCTGAAAAAAAGAATTAGAAAAAAAGTTGGTATCAACACTCATCTACAGGACGATGACAGCGCGTCTCATAGCAACGCCATCTGTCAAACGTCAGTCAACCACTGCCATGGGAACCACCCACCCAGAGGCTTGAATCTTAAGACACTGTTTTTATTTTATTTTGATAAAAAGGAAAAATATTCATATAGCTACAGTATCATCACATAGTTTAAATTTCCTTACACAAAATGTGGGGAATTTTCAAAAGTTATTTATTTGATTGTCTATAAAATGTGAGAAAATAGTGAAAAATGCCCATCATGTGTTTCCTAGAGGCCAAGGTGACAACTTTAAATGTCTTTTTTTGTTCCACAAACAGTATAAAACCCAAAGATATTCGGTTGACGTTGTTAAACAATGAAAAGAAAAGTATTTGCTTGATAAATGATCAAATTGTGGCCAACTAATCAATTAATCATTTCAGCTCTACTAATATTCTACTTTTAAACATTTTCCTACAGTATTGACTTTAAAACTGATCTTGGCAACTGCTTGTAGTGCTATTTGTTCGTACTTGTTTGTGTTATTTTATTGATTAGAGCATAAAATTGAAATCATATCCTTCAGGCATAGTTCCAAACACTTACATAAAAGAGCCAGTTTTACTGGATCTCCATTTCTATGCATCAGATGACAAGTCAAAGATGTCTTCACTGATGAAAATTTTATTTCAAACATAAATTACAAATATTCCTGTTCAAAGTACATTTTCACAATTTCATCCTTTCATATAGGCCATCTTAGACTAACTCCACTCAATGCATCAGAACTGATTTTTACCTTAGTATCTTAGGTTCGGCCTGCTCGTTAAAGAGAGACCTGGGTTCCATTTTGAAATGCACTGCTGCAGTGCCCTTGAGCAAGACACAAAATCCCTGACAGCTCCACGGTTGCCACTGTCTTCCCTGTTGGGTTAGAAATGTAAAGAGGATTGAATAAATTAAACCCATCTCAGTTTTCTGTCAAAGTACAACAAAGGAAAATGCTGCAAATGTTTTTCCATGTCTCCGTATAACACCTCGATTAACACGCTCGCACACAATCTGCTCTCAGCTTGCAAGAATCACTCAAGGCTGTAGTTTGTTTTGATTCATGGCGAGATGAATCAGATTTCTTTTACTGAACTTTAATTAGGAAGCCCACTGCAGACTGAGCGTCAGGCTGTGGAAAACATATGACATAATGTTTTTTTTTAGTTTTTTTTTTAAACAAGATTACTCATAAGAAAACATCCTATGGCTCAGAGTGACTGTGTGTGTTTTGGCAGCAGCAGGCATGGCGGTAGGCAATGTTTGAGCAAGAACTTTCCCAGGGCGGTTTCTCGTAGTAGCATGTGTTCTCACAGAGGCCGTGTTTACATGTTGACCATCAGGAAACACATGGTTTTCACATGTGGTAGCAACATGTGTGCATGATAGGGCATGGAATTACCAACACAGTCGTGGAAACACAGCAGGCGAGCAAGCTCATGACCTTTTACCCTCGTCTTAGTTCACACAGCCTCTGGACTCCCAGAAGGCCTTGCTGCAGCTGGAGAAAGGCCTGCAGGAAGCATTTAATGCATGCATGTGTCCACACATGCGCACAACACATCGCAACATGCACCGTCCTTCTAATCCCTCTTATTATCTATCTCCCTTGATAGCATGCTGCTAATCTCCTCTCTTCTCCTTTGGGTGAACAAAGGGGAGTTAGAAAACAGAGGAGGACAAGAGGAGAGAGAGAGAGAGAAAGGAATAGTATAACCCCCGTCCATCTGTTAGTGGAAAAGAAAACATTCTTGGGATGTATCTGCAGCACAGGGGGACATACTTGACCTAGTCAGTCACCCACACACAGAATAACCCTTAAATTGACTAGTCCAGAGGCCCCGTACGGAAGAAGCCCAGAGGTTGTGTGCCGTTTCCCACACACACACACACACACACCACTGCTCTACGTCAGTGGGACCAACAGTCACATCTGTCCCTCACGGTCAGGCACAAGCAAAATAATCTTTATAATCCAGCTTTGCTCTGGGCAAGTGCCTTGAGGTAGAACGTGCCATTATTAGTCAGTCAACATACTCTGCCTGGATGCATGTTATTCGAAGTGCTGCTGGTTCAAATCCTGGGGCGTGCCCCCCCCCTCATAAATATGGGACATGAGGCAGTTCAACAGAATTCAGTCAGTTGCCAAAAAAGAACCTTTTTTAAAGCAGAACACAACTACATTCACATTATTCTTTTCATGGCATCTACAGTACATTTGCTCATTTGCTCAAGATAAGCTTAGTGGTGTAAGAAGAACACTTTTGTCAGATGAGACAGGTGGCTCTTGAGCTGGAACTGTTAGCCACTGCTTTATAAGATGCTGTGCCACTCAGCGACTTGTTCATCATCTTTTGAAATGCTGATGTGGTCCCATGAATGCCAAATGAAGAATTGTGAAATCTAAGCGGACAAAAGGTGTTTGGAAATGTCATTACTCTCTTTGGTAAGTACCTCTTGCTTTGGTCCAGGGTACTAATAATTCCTTTTAACAGGTTGCCCCTGTTGCCCCTGGGCAGTTTACTTACTCCATTTACTTTTCTGAAGTCCAGAAAGACCCTCACTACCTTGACTGTTTTTGGGATGTAGAGTGATTAGGCTGTTCCACACACTAGAGGAAGGCTCCACCACTCCCATCTCTGTCATCATTCTCAGTTCAAGACAGGTAACAGACACTGTGGGACTAAGATCTTTTAAAGGGACGTGATGATCTATCACCAGCTGTTCACATAAACAGGTCAAGGGGGCAAGCTTCTTCATTTTTATTTGACATTTAAGTCCAGGTGTATCTGCACACCCCTAAAATATGCAAAAACTGGACTACTGAAGCTAACAGACCACTCATCTTATGGTTGAAGATAATATGAACTTTAGATTAATTTCACACACTTATTTTTAAAAATAAGTAATCATAATAAAGTATTTGTAAAAATTCTTAAAAAGGTGCAGACCTGAAGTGAAGCAGTAAAGCTGATCAGTTCATGAGTCAATCTGAGTGGGAGAAAGAGAGATCACAACAAACAACGCCTCATTCCTCAAAACATCTATTTGGCCCTGCAAGCAGAGTGCAAGCCTCGAGTAAACAAGTTATCTTTCACCATCTATCACTGTCTCTCAAACATACAAACACACAAATGTATGTATAATCATCTTCTCCAGTCAGACAGCCTCCACCTCTCTCTCTCTCTCTCTCACACACACACACACAAAATAAACAAAAACTGCTGTGAATAGGAACTACTGGGACCAATTAGGCAGTAAAAAGTGGGCTGGAACTGGTTTACCGTCAACTAATAACTTACTAACCGCGAATAATTCTCTATTGCCTGCAGCGTGGACCTAGCCCACCTACCTGCACACTTCCGCTACCTCTCTATAAGTGAATTTCCCCCCATTTTTCTTCATGCTCTCAAGACCTTTCACACTCATTACAGCTCCCTGCAGCGTCCTTCACCACACTCCTGTTATTTGTCACCTCATGTACATAGGTGAGCACAAATGTTGTGCTTTTCTCGCTCATGTAGCAGATATTAAGACAAAGAGTGTGCCCCTCTGGAATCACCCTATAAAACTAAGCTACACACACACACACACACACTCACTCACTCAACCTCTGACACGAGGAACAGTATGCGTGGGCAGAGTAATATCGTTGAGAATGGGGTAATGTGCAGCCAATGGCTTGCTGCTGTAAGTCTGGATGATGGGTGTGAGCGTGTGGGGGACTCAGTATATCACCCTGATTAATGTATGCAGGCCCTGCTCTCTAGTGCAGACAAGACAGACAGTGGAAAAATATAGAGCTTATGAATCGTAAATACACTAACACTCTATAAATCTTGCACCCAGATTTATGCCTGCAACCTGGGAACAACTGTACCCTCACACTGACAACGAATAACTGCAACACGACTGTACAAATATGCATCATACAGCATTTTAAAATGCACAGGTACCGTCATTTAAAATTGGTGCTAAACCAGTGTTTTGCTAAATTCAGTGCTTGGGGCAAAAATAAACACAGCAGCTTTAAGAATGTCAAAGCGCAGCCATGCTGGAGTCTGTGTGCTGCTGTGTCTGTGTGCAACAGTGTGACAGACAGCCAAGGCTGGCTAATGTAAGCTCTGTAGCTTAGCATTTTCACCAGTGTTTATCATACAGACCGCAAGATGGAAACTGCTGATAACAGGGTAGAAAAAACCAGTCGTTTCCAGCTTGTTGATAAACAAGACTCAAAATGAAATGCATGATACAAACAGAGATACAAGAAAAGCTGATTGGTGTAATTACATGATAACAAGTGAGGTGTTACATAAGAATATATAAAGGTTCCTTTCCCCTTTCATTTCACAGACGCACATGAATACGAGCTAACTTTAAAGCCTACCTAGAGGGAATCTGTAAGATCTGAATATCAAAGTGCCATAATAAATATTATTTTCTTTCCCCAAAGGAAATATACACTGTTTAGATTAATAAATGTGTACTGTATTTCACGAAAACCATTTTTTTTCTCTCAAATGTATTTACTGCTACAGGCAGTCTCTGGTTTTAGGATAAACAGCAACTATCTCAGAAAAAATAGAAAGAAGGAAATAAAGGAAAAAAATTAATAAACAAACCAAAGAAAGTTAAGTTAGTAATAATTAACAGAAAATATCAACTTGGTATCAAGAGCAATCTTAGTTTGGATCCAACACTAAAACGTATAAAATACACTCACAAACTACTATACACATGTAAACCACCTATTTATACATTACATTCGCTCCTTAAACACATACTAAGCCTAAACTTCACCACTGCATGCTTAATATTGTAACAAAATATTCCCTAAAACACTGAAGAACAGCAACAGTGTCTTTGTAAAACCACCATTTGAGTCAGTTTCAATATTATTAAGAAATGTTACACTAGATGATTGACTACACTTCACAAATCACCAAAATAACTGGAATGTGTTGCACAAACTGAAAAGGTCTAAAAGCATGTCACAGGAGATCTTCATGTATGCCTCAACAACAAAAATACAAGAGCACACACACACATTAACACAAGTTGACTGTGCACTGCAGTCAGCATCTATTTACAGTATCTTCTCGATCAGCATCTTCCACCCTATGTGAGTCCACGCTGCCTGCACAGCAGCCCGCTCAGCTCTACAAATCATTGACGGGGTAAAAAAAGAAAATTACCCGTGTTCACTTGCTGACAAACCTCTTCATTTTAGGGGCAAGGGACACCATTTATCACGGCAAACAATTAGGCTCTAACAACTCTCAGAGGGAAACGATTTGGCTAATGGTGACAGAGGAAAATGTGCTTATTAGGCAGAGTAAATACCACTCCAATAACCTGGGGGGTCCATTATTACACCGCCATCAGGAGACATCTTAGCCATTAAGATTTTAGCCAAGGCTTCTGATTAAACACCACTTCCTGTGCGCCTTGTACTCATCTTAAAATGCAGTGCATCAGTGAGCCGTGACATCACCAATATGCTGAGAGCAGAGATGGACAGAAAAAGAGAGAGGGAGGAGAAGAAGGTCATTTTTGCTGATGAGGAACGACAGCAGTGGCAGGCTGAATACTCCCAGAGCTGAAACGCTCACCCGGCTGTCAGAGAGAGATCACCGGGAACTGTAAAAGATGGGTTCTGTTGGACAGGAGCCATAACATGCCGACCTGTGGCAGCGCTAGTTTAAATGCCCTGAGAAATACAACAGAAGAACTCAACTTTAATTTAGCTGATGAGACCTTTCTTCTTCTGGAACAGCTACAACACACGGGGAGAGAGCTTCTTTCAGCCACAACTGACCATTTAACATGTCAGTGGGGGCTCAGGGGTCCCAAGCAACATGAACAAACATTAGTTTTATGTATTGTTTCTTTTTCTAGAAGGTAGCAACGGACCAAAGGATAAATAGAGCAGATGCATAATGTGGTTGACCTGGACAGACCCTAACAGAGGGAGACACTGGCAGCAGCATGATGTGCTATCAATTAACAAGCAACCGCAATCAAAAAGAGCAGCAATATAGCTTCATAATAAAGTTCTACAAACAAAGTCATAGAAACTAATTCCAGAAATAATTTGTATATATGATTCAAAGATTAATTTATAGAAATAATTGAAAGTCCTGTTTACACCTCCTGCACCAACAATAAAACATTCTGTAGACTATAAATAGACAAAAGATAATTTTCTAACCAGTTTAATAACTGTGTATCAAAGTCAATTCATGTTCATTGTTATTTACAGCATACGTGAGAATATTTTCTCACGTGGTGATTATGATGTACCGTGTTTTAAACGTTCCTGCTTCAGAGGGGAAACTTTCTTTGCACAGACAACACACAGAGCTATTCCTTAAAGGAGCTAAGCTACTCTTACACACAGAGCTAATACAGAGCAGGTAGCTGTTTAGTGTGACGATAAGCAAGCTGCATGATCATGAGCTCCACATTTTCATTCTTTAAGCATCATTTAGCTGTGTTTTTTTGTAGATACCTCAGACACTTGGTTGGTCGCTGGCTGGACTTTTGCCAGTATCTGGCGTGAACTCGGGTTCTGCAGTACCGACAGCCTCCTTAACCATTAGGCCTCCCTGTTCTTTGCATGTCTTGAGAATTAATCAGTTAAAACCATTTCAGAATGAACATTATGTTTGGCTGAAGAGAGACATCATGCAGATCTAATAAAATTTAGACTGCATATTTTCCACAGGTGGTGTTGAAGATGAAGGTTTTTAAGAGGATGATGACGGGATTATGGTGTTTACCTGTTGGTTGACCCGGCAATGCGAGGATCCATGGTGGATGAGGATGCGGACGATGTCCACGTCTCCCCGCCAGGCGGCCAGGTGCAATGGGAAGCAACCCTTGCTGTCAGCCACGTTTGTGGACGCCTCAAACTGGAGCAGCTTTAGTACCACTTCCCTGAGAAAGACAGAGATATACACACACACACACACACACAGGTCAATATATCAACAGATTGAAAAATGGAGGGATGGAGTGCCAAGACCTGAAATCCACATCATGGAATATTGTCACATTTCCCTCGAGAACACCAAATCAAACATATTTTAACCTTCCTGCACAAATAATGCATTTTTCACTTTGGAACATACAGTACAATGCAACATATTGCACAATTGATCATTTTACTGAGTATTCAATATATCCAAGAAGGAAAAAATATATCAAGAACTAAACCATGTAAAAATCAAACTGCAAGATGCTATATTTGTGGTATAGCATTTGTGGTATTTTAACTGGTTAAATAAATCGGTTGTACTTCCTCTCAATGTCAGCGCTATTTTTAAACAGTGTTTGCATTTACAATGATGATGAACATCTTTTTTTTCCTGCCAACAAACACTTGAATGTTTACCTTGCTGTAGGCGTGACAGTGATCCTGTGTGCGGACACTCGAGTTCCACCTGTGTCTCATCATTCTTTAACTAACTGAAGCATCACATTTGCTGGAGCTTAAATGAGCTTGAATAACCAACACATGACCTTTTTCTGTACTATGCGTTATTCAAGTTATCATATTTTTGCCATCTTGCCAAAAATACTTCTTTGTGATGAAGTTTTGCATAATTTATCACCAACACCATCTTTTCTTTAACTCTCTCTCATTTTAATCAAACCCTTATTGTCTATTTTAACTATAACACCCTCAAGAAGGAAAAAGATACAGAGGCTGTTCTATGTTTAATGAAACACAAGAGACACAAGACTCGATAAGACAGAATAAACTACACCACTTTGAAATTTCATACTTCACAACTGCATGCACAACTCAGAAAAAGGCGAAGTCATGCCCAGTTTTGTCTCCCCAATCTTTGCCTTCAAAATCTTAGGTATTCAAAAACCAGGCTGATATACATCCAACATGTATATGTAGGGCTGAACTTCACATTATTTGTATTATGGTTTGTGCTAGACACTTGCTTCACTAGTCCATGCCGGTGTCCCATCTACTTTTGTGTTTCCTCCTTCACTGACTAGATCTGCAGCCTTCAAAAGAGCATGCAGCCATGTGATCAACAACAAGTTGGCACCTACTTGCAAGGACGTAGTCTAAACCAGGCTCAGGTCATGGAGGGATTTACGGTGTTACTATGAGTGAATGATCAATATACCACCCAGTCCGGGAGGCAGTGATAGCAGGGAGGTCAACTGGAAATGATCACAAATTGAAAGAAGACAATTGCTTCCATGTTTCCCTCTAATAAGGTAATCTCCATTACACAAATAGATAAAGCGACAAATCGTAGCGCCTGGGTTTGTGCTGGAAATCCATTTAGCTGCTGCTCAGTAGTAATGTCAGCGATACAGTTTCAAATTAGGAAGTCTCCAGCTGAAGTTGTCATCTCTATCTAAAGAGGGAAGGTGAAGTGTTTCATTTGCATTCGAAATGTCAGGGGGAGAAACAGAGAGGAGAGAAGGGCAAAACCTCTCCCAGGAGCAGGGGTGAAAGCAGCACTGAGATGCTTAATGAACTGCTTTGTTAATTTCAATAATTTATTATATTTCTATATAATTCACTCAGCTTTAAGTTGCAGTTGTACAGCAACAATCACACTGGGAGGATCTCAAGGTCAAATATGAGAATATTCAACTTCTTGCTGATTGAATTGAGCCTGTGTGCATCGCCAGAAGGCTTTTTATGTGGTGAAAAAACGATTCAAAGGATCTCAAAATACAATTCAAACCCAGCCAGCCTGAATAACAAATCTCTGAATACTGCACTGCCTGTTGCCAAGTTTCTTCTGTCTATATCTTAATTGCCAGTTCTCTTCTTACTTTCCCACCTAAACGTTAAATCACTCCTCTGAAGCTTTTTGTTGGCGGCCTAATTTTCACTCTGAGGCTGCATTTTTCTCTCCCTCCCTCCTCTCCTCTCCAGTTGATCTGGAGGAGGAAATCCACATAATTGCCCCCAAAACAGAGTACTAATCCTTCAGTTCCGCCAAACTGGGGTAGCGGTCGGGCTTGCAGCTAATCCACACTGTGTAACGGATTTCTCAGCAGGCCCAGGTGAAGAAAGGAAGCTGCACTGTAGTTCTGTGCAGATGCAGACACACAGAGCATGCACACATTTAAACTTTTGCAGAAATATTTTGTTTGCAATTTTGTATTTTTGACAACTCATTTTTTGCCCAAGAGTACAGGTGTGTCATGACCGTGGAGCACCGCCAGACTGTTAATGTGACAGTGTTAAATTGTTTTAAGTGCAATTAACTTCATGTGAAGATTATATTGTCTTCTAAATTCTGTGATCTTTCACCTAATGAAACCTTTTGAAAACTCACAAGATTAACTCTGAATGCACTGCCACCAGTCTATACACAAGACTACTCCATACTTTTATAATAACAGCGTATCAACCGACAATATGAAAACAATGTAAGGGTGGGATCATACTGTAGTGATGAACCTACAGATAATTATCACCAGGAGCTGGTCTCACAAAAATACTTAACTGTCAGACTTCAGACGCCTAAATTAATCCATTGTACAAAGCTGTCTAGTTCTTAGCTATCTTGAGTAAGACTAATTTGCCATGGATTCTGGGGAAATTGTGATTTATTTCAATTTTTTTTTTTTTTTTTTTTAAACATGGCTGACTGAGCAACCGCGACAAACCCAAACCGCTCAGCTCCCTTCACTCCAGCATAAAAATGTTCTCGAAGAATTCAACAGTTACAAGTACATTTTACTGGGGAAATTGAGTGAAGAGTGCAACAACACAAAAACTTCCAGTAGCATAAAATGCATTTCAGACCTGTAGCAGAACTGAGATGCTGTGGCTTCTTAATGTAGTAGGGCTCGGTGCTGCTAACGTTAACTCGACAGCCAGGCTCAGGATAACTTACGTTTCCTTGGGAAAAAGTAATCGACTGACGATGTCCTCACTGCTGTATATTTCTAACAGGTTGCTGCGGTCTCTAAAATCTATTTTCTTTCTTATTAAATGCTCGACAACATTGTTAGAAAAACCACAAATTACGTGCCACATTTTCCTTTTTTTTTTTTGTGCAGCTGGTCTGCAGGTGTCACTGATTGCTGTCACTGATTGCTGTTACCATGGAAACATGGCTCCTAGTTAGCTTGGGGGTCTGGAGGCTAACTTTTTAGGCTCAACTCTGTCTTTATTTTTGTGAAACAGTCTAACTTGCATTATCTAAGAACAAAATTAAGACTAGACCAACACTACTGACTAGTCTCTTTATGAGACCGGCCCCAGACTATGCAGCTCCACTCGGCCTCAAGCCGCGGAGTTTTTAAGCGAGCATGACGCTAATTGTTTAGATGTCCGGTTCCGGCCCACAACTTTATTGTTTTGGTTCACTGTCATCGCTCTTATGGCGCTGTTTTCAGCAAAAAAGCTCTAAAAAGCTCAGCACGAAACAGCAGACGAAGCTAGCGACTAGCTGGTGAACATAGTAGAGCATTTGCCAGCTAAATTTAGCAGCTAAAGAGCTAGATAGTATTTCCCCCAGGAGTTAACAGAGACCAAAAACTGAGCTAACAGTTAAAAGACAGTGAATATTGGACTTACATTCGCCTGGTGGCCAGAAACATGACTCCAAATCAATACTAATGTTGGTCTGTAACTGCTGCCGGATGTGTAAGCAAGCAGTAAGTAAGTTTCCTAACGAGTTCGCCATATCAAAGGTGATATGTCAATGTTTTGTTTACAGCTTGTTTCTGCTTCCCCCAAGTGGACAAAAAAAATCAGTTACTGCAGATTTATCTAGGAAGTCTCTTGAGCTACATCATCTCTTTTTACAAGAGAGACCTGGCCAAAATTAAAGTTACATTCTGCATTAAATACATTTTGTCTTAACCTGAGAGCAGAAATAGGGAAAATAATCAAAGGTAAAATGTACCTTTGTGTCTTTTTTTCCCCTGATTACACAATTTATTTTACAAACAAGGCATTTCAGCACCCAAACACATTAGTACTGAAACAAACTGTCAATTAATTGGTGGACTGACAGAAAATGAATCAACAATAATTTTGATGACTAATTGTTTAAGCAAAATAGCAATAATTTAATTTGATGGCACTAGCTTAAAGATTTGCTGCTTTTCTCTGTTTCACATCATTCTAAGTTGAATAGGACAAAACAAAACAAGCAATTTGAATATGTCACTTTGGGCTCTCGGTATTTGTGATACTGAAACATACACACGCATATTACACCTGGCACTTGCACATACATGCAAACGCATATAAATGTAGCCTATAAACACACCTCTTCAAATTGTTTTGTATTGTACTGTACAGCACTTGGATTTTTGAATAATTTCTCTTAAGTAAAAAACAAACAAACTCCGAAACAATGACACAAACACTCATGTGCAGTCTTACCTGTGTCCATTAAGTGAAGCATGATGTAAAGGTGTGTATCCTGAGCTGTCTGTGCAGTTGACATTCAGGCCCTTCCACATGCTGAAGAGAAAACAGAGATGCATCAGAATGAATTCTCAAAGTCAGATACACACACACACACACACTCAACTTGGCCACCATTTTTATTCTCTCTCAGTATTGAAGTGCTTGTTGTTCTGTAACATACTGGTTGACATGCATCATGTTGTTTTTTTGAGACATTGTTAGCTCATGGTTTTCATCATTTATTTTATCAATCTGTTTGAGTCTGGTACCTCTGCTCTCTGCTGCACCTGTTGTGTTTTAGACCCAGGAAATGACAAACCACAGCTGGCCAATTAGGATTCACCTTCCTTGTGGACTGTGCCAAGTGTGCGATAGGTAGAGGGGGGTTGTGTGTTTGTCTTTTTGAGAAAATGCTATATCTGAGCAGTTTTTTCAGAAATTAATCCATTTTAAGTGTTTAGTGATACTTGATTAGTATTAAATTACTATATTTATCTATTGAGAAACAAATTAACACCTCCCGTGAGTTACTTGACTTATTAATTGTGGTGTTTCCTGTAGTAGTAGGAGCTACAACTTGTATAAAAAGGAGTTTGGAGCTCTTTCAAGAAGATTACGGAGGCTGGAATTGCTTTCTCCTTTATTTCTTGTTTTTTTTTTTTCTCTTTAAAGAAGAATTGGGTTTTGTTTCTTCAGTTGTTTCTTCACACAAAATAATTTTACTTGAATGTATTTGGGTCCCGAGGCGAGTAGTATAATTTCTCATTTTGGGCTAGAGCCAGAAGAGAGAAGTCCTATTGGCAAATAAAGAAAGTGAGTGAGGTCGACTCTTGTACTCGCAAAAGGCTGAGCATGCAAATAAAACCACACAAAACAGACTCTCATAAGGATAGCCAGCTTCGCACATATATATACACACACACAGAAACAGACATACACACACTATTACACAAATAGAGCCCAGGGTTTTCCCAGGGCTATAATTATATGACCTCTCTTTTTCACATGAACTCCTCCAAGCGCGTCAGAGAGAAGTACTAACTAGTTGAATTCCAGCCTGAGCAGCTCTGGGCTGAAAAGCTGAATCAAGAAACTTCCAGAAGCGACTGTATTACCTTTATTTATTTATTCATTTTAATTAAAGAGGACCCTGTACAGTAGCTTCTGACACGAAGAGTCTCGAAATGCAAATCTGTGTCTCAGAATAGCTATTACTGAAACACATGAAGTAGGGCTGGAGAACATTTGAGTTGTTTGCTGACACAGTTTTTTAATTTTTATGTTTATTTCTATTTTTGGCGATTTAGGCTCTAAACTCTACTGTACTGATATATTTAATTAACAAAAATATGTATCTAGTCACAGCCCTCATCTTGGCTCTCCGTTTTAATAATTTCAGAGTAAAGGTATCCTGGAAAATGAAGATTTAAATATCAATACTTCCTTTTAATTTCGTTTAAATCGTTCATGGTTTTTATTGTATATTCCCCTTTTTATTTCACGGCCTGTATTTGTTGGAGGAAATAAAGGACATGTTTCCTCCAACAGAATCCACTTTAAAATAATATTTTTTATTAAATGTACTGTAATGAGTGCATTGCACTTTGACTTCTATTTTCCATTTCATTGACAGATTCTGTGTCTTAATGTGATTTTTCCCTTTTGAGCGACTGGAGCTGAAGCTGCTGGCAAACAGTTAGGCATTGTGGAGGCTGCAGAACATTCACAGAGTTTGACAGACATCAACACAATGATCAAGGTCAGACTAAACCTGAATTAAAAGTGGTGTGCGCGCACACACAGAGAACACAGTGCACATCGATCAATAGAACAAATCTGTTCTAGCAAAGGATGCAGAACATTTTACTTTGCTGAATCCAATGCTGAACTAAATGACGACTGTAAAACAACCACAACAAGCTGCCCTTAAATCAAGTCAGGTCTAAAAAATGCCCCAAAAGCTGCATTTTTACACAAAAAACAAAGTATTATGAGACCAAAAGCAACAAAAACAAATGTACAACTGAACACATGTTTTTTAACATCAACAAAACAAAAGAAACAAAACTGAAAATTACATAGATACACACACACACACACACACATGCATCTTAATACGGTACATGTACACACTCATACAGGTCAGAGGGCATGAGACCACAAACAGAGAGACACAGCACAAGCTTGTTTCTATTAGGTCAGCTGATCTCTACACACTGCAAGTGCGTGTGTGCGTGTGTGTGTGTGTGTGCGTGTGTGTGTTCATATCGATCGTGCTGCTCTGCTGACCCCTTTCAGCGCTGACCTACAGAACCAGTAGGATGGGTTGTTAAAAAGAGCAGACTGACGGGGTGGGGTGAAGACAACAAGATGCAGGAAGCCAAAATGTGATGGAGGCAGAAATAGAGACAACGAGGAGTGAAATTAATGCCAGTTTCAACTCTACTGTCCAGTCAATTTGGATAGATGTGATTTCCCCAGATCCACAAACATCCACCATAAAAATGAAAAGTCTTACTCAATACATTTCTGTTGTCTTTTATTGTCAGGTAATGGTATATGTGCCATATATAAAAACTAAGAAATACACTTGGCATTATTGTACATGGGAGGGACAACGGGGTTGACATTTCTGGAGGTCATAGTGTGAATCAAGCCTACATGATTATTAGGTGTTCAGGAGGAACTCAGCTTCAGGTGCAGTGTTTTTTCATTGGTTAGTTCTTCCTGCCGTGTGTGCTGTTTAGGGAAATTAAGAAATACACAGACAAGAAAGAGCGCTGCAAACTGTGAGTGAGATCCAAGGTGCACTAGTGCCTAGCAGAAGTTTAACTCAAACAAACAACAAACATCAACCTAAAAACACACAAAAGCATCTTAAAATGCAAGAAATCTCCTTACAATAAGTCCTTTTGTCCGCTGAAAAACATTTAGATAAGAATATTTCATCTGTTTCCTGTCTTGTTTCAAGATATTAGCACTCATTTATAGAACATTCTTGATAGACAGGAAACAGTACTTAAAATAAAGAAAATTATGTCATCATTGGCAGAATGTGTTACTTGTTTTAAAGGAATAAAGAATTGCTCGTCATTTGGGGAAATACACTTACTTGCTTTCTTCCTAAGAGTTAGATAAGACGCCATCAGGTTAGCTTAGCATAAAGACTGGAAACAGGGGGGAAACAGCTAGCCTGGCTCTTTCCAAAGTTTAAAAATACACCCAGCAACACCTCTAAAGCTCACTAATTGGTAGTGCCAGGCTAGTGGTTTCCCCCTGTTTCCAGTCTTTATGCTAAGATAAGATAATCACCTTCAGGCTCTAGCTCCATACTTAACACACACAGACATGGTATCCATCATCTTACTCATGGGCAAGAACGTAAAATAGCACATTTCCATAAATGTCAAACTATTCTTTTAAATATATATTTTTTATATATATATGTCAATGCCAGTGCCATTGAACAACAGACAGAACAATACAGGTTACATCTTTAGAAAAATAAGTCTTAAAGCTGAAACGGAGACCAAATTAATTTTTAAGACACCTAGAGAGCTTTTTTAATCAACATCTGCATTTCTATAGCCTTTTATTGCATATTTCTTAATTAAAAACAAGACTTAAACTGCCATTGCAATATTTAAGTGAGTTTTATCAAAAGGTTCCATTTCCACTCGGTGTTTCTAATTTAGTACTTAATTAATCAAATAAAACTACTTGGATGGAAACACAGTTAATGTTCCATACACTCCCGTGAGCTGTTTTCTATATCTGATAGCTGTTCACCGAACAAACCCGACCTTGAACACACACATACACACCCACACACATGCTGTTACCTTCAAACAACCAATCTGTACACCAATTCATTAAAAACTTGCTGTACAAAGAGTCTTTCATGTGAACAGCGCTCTGCACCGCCCCGAGCACAATCCACCTCTCCCACACACCCACAAACGCACCATATTAATGCACAAACACAGCAGTCGCATAACCTTCATAAAAAACCTGCACAAACAAATATATGTGGCCATTTTGTGTGTAAACCTTGTTCACAGTGTGTGTAATCCCCGCTGTAACGACCAGAGCTGAACAAGGTGTTGTGTTTTCTTTCACTGTGTGTTTGGAGTGACATCAACAGTGGGTGTCACTAGTGGGTGCACTTAGCGAGCATTTTGTGGGTGGTTACATTCAAGAGTAGGAATCAAATGAGAGCAAGATTTTTACAAGAGATTTGGAAAATACTTAAAGCTCCACCAATCATTATTTTTTCATCTCACTGTAACACTGAATCAAATGATGACGTGTAATGTGGAAGTGGGTCGCTCACAGTGACAGACAGAGAATCATGACCAAACAACTCTGAATCTTTACACAGCTTTTTAGCCTCTTGTAGCTCATGTTTTGGTTTTATGGCACATTTACTGGACAGTATGGTTCAGTCTCACCGTTCTCATCAACCTACAGCATCATAGGAAGCTATATTTAACAAAAACCTTTGATAAATCCACTGAAACTGTAATCCACTACCTAACTAAAAAGTTAGCAATTTGCCAGTGAACAGCATCTAGCTAGCAGCTAAAGACCCAGTTAGAGTTGGTTTGTGAATATTGGGCTTTCAGTATATTCATCAGGTGGACACAAAATGTATCCAAACTCTACACTAATGCTAATGTTGCTCCATCTCTACTAAATGTATAAACAGGTAATTGTATGCTAGTATGTTAGCCATAGCAACTTTACAAGGCAATAGGCAGTGTTTATTTTGCTTATTTTCCTTTTACTACTATTCTTCTGCCCCCAACTAATTAATTTATTTACTAATTTATATTTATAGTTTTAAATCCAGATTTTGCATTAGGACATGGATTTTCCATGGAGGTGGAGGCCATCTTTTTAACATAAAACGTTTGTGGAACCACTTCCACGTGAACTTTAAGTTTTATCAACATCATAAATGAGGAGAGGCTGCCCTTAAGAAAAAAATTACTAAAATTCAAAGAGAGACTTACAATCGGTCTATGGTATACAGTGGTGAGTTTATAGTTACTTATCATGCTTGGTATTTCTCTTTTCTACTGTACACAATAGTCCTTTTTTATTCCTATAGACTTTTACTGCTCTGTTGTGCTTAATATTGTATTTATATTCACCGTTGCACAGTGAAACAGTCTATGACAAGTGCATTTATTGAGTCCACTGCAGATTTAAACTCCCAAAAGGTACGAAAACGCAGAGACTGTGCCTTTTCGAAAAATATATACAACACATTGCATTACAACCAACTTGATCTTGCTGAATCACTTCCTAACGAGACCTGTTTTCTCACCACAGCTGTTCATTTCTGCTCTCCCATGTTCCACCTCTAAATTCCAGTTTGGTGCCATATCGTTTCTCCATTGTTTCCTGTGCTTTCAGTAACAGCGTAAAGCCAGCCAGCAGAGTTTAAATAGAATTAGTGGGCAACTTGAGATTAGATAATGGAGGAGAGGTGCTGCTGCAGGAATGCAGACTCTTGGTGGATTAGTCAAATATGCAGACGACGTCCTACCTAATTAACCTCGGGAGCTGCAGCAAAGGAAAGCTCTGCTGGGCAAAGCTGTCCTGGTCTTCGTGTATGTGTGTGTATGCACAACTACTGCTACCATACCTCCCATTTACATGAAAGTTTAATGGTGTGTTTTTGTGCATTGTTCTGCAACTTTGCCTCTTTCTCAGCATCATGCAACAACAATCAAGTGTTATTTTGCATCAGAGTCAATCTTAAACAGCTAGTTTCTCTCCTTTTCTGACTCCAACTCTCCTCCTCCCTTGCTAACGGCCAACGCTCTTTTTTTTATTTTTTATTAAAGCACTAAAAGGTAAAGGGGTCAAACATTATGAAAGGCCTCCCAGCAGGCAGAGCAAGGCTGCCCTCTGTTTGAACCCATCTTAAGTTACAGTGTGACAGTTTCTCCTTGCCTTTACATCACTTTACTACAGCACAGCACACTGAAGGCTGCACTACTGACATGATATAATATTGGAAAACCAAAAAAGAACAACCTGTTTTGGTTGTATCTGACAGCACAAGTCTTTATGAGGTAATACTGAAGTGAACTTTGGAGTAAGCAATATCAGTTCAATTTAAATTATACAGCCTAAAAATAATTAATTTGTGTTTAAATAAAAGGTTATGTAAGATTTCTTAACACTGCATGTCAATTGGGGATGTGTTTTCTCCAAACCTACAAATGGAAAATTGGGTTTTCGCTGAAGCTGAACAAGATGAAGTTGAGATTCATGCTTGACAAAAAGTCAGAGGAAGGAAAGTTCTATGTATCCCATTTGCAAAAACATTACCTCAAGCAATTTCAAAACGATGTTGCTCATGAAACAAGAACTAAAATTTCTCCCTAGTTCTTTAGAAGTGTCATTTATTATCAGTCATTTTGAAAGAGGACCTGTAATGTCTTTCAAGTTGTAAAAGAATTCTCATTTTGGATGCAAACTTCTCATTCGGCGTTTCAGAATGAAAGCCTTCATTTGCTGGTTCTCACCATGGATATTAAAGCTGGCATCACGTTGCAGCAAGATTCAAGCTACATCAAAGCAGAGCATTGTCTTCAAAGGAAAAGGAACGAAGGAGTTGGGAAAACCTTTGTAGTCCTGGATTCTTTTTAGAGAGAAACTTTTTTTTTGTGGGGAGGAAAGTTGAACTTCACACCTCCTAATGAAATGAAAATTAAAGGCTTTTCTACAGAAACACATGACTCAACAACAGCAATAACTTCAGGGGAAATCAAAAAGGAAACCAATATGAGGTGAGGTGTGTTCAATATCAGAGCAGATAAGTAGATAACGGCAGACAGGAAGGGGCCTTGTTTCATATCCTGTTCTGAGCAAGCAGCAAAAGATACCTACTGATTGAGAGCAGTGTTGCAAGAGCACACTAACTGATATGACATATAGGATAACGAAAACACACACACACAGAGAGACGCGCATACAGTTTTCTTTAGCGCTGGCCTTTGATGTTTAAACCCCAACTCACACAGAGACAGTCCATCCCCCATGATGCTTTAGGGCATGAATATTCTGCTTTACACTCTAATGTCTTGAGCAGGTGTGCAGGAATGGATAAGGTTTATTTCTGTGTGTGTGTGTGTGTGTGTGTGTGTGTGGTGTCATATGTGAGATCCGCTCAACCATAGACAGACAATTATAGCGCAACGTGTGCGTAAACTCTCAAAAGACCAATTACATTCCTGCAGAGAGAAGTGAGAACCAACCTCCATGTCTTTCTCAGCTTCTATTTTGCTTATATAACCTGCAAACAAATGTGTATATACTTAATTGCAGATGTATAAGTATAGCGCATGTGAACGCCCTGCAAATACAGAGAGAGGGAGACTGCAGAAACAACTGAGTTTGTATGACAAACCGGCCACTTAAAAGAATACTCGTGCTATAAATATGCCTTAGGCACACACACACACACACACACACACACACACACTTTTCTGTACAATATATACAGTATATATATGCACACAGTGGCATGATCTGAGCTGGAGCCTGAGTCAATATTAACAGTGATATTTGATGATTTTTTAATCACATTCAATATTGATATAAACATAAACACACAAATAAACTTTTTTGGCAAGATCACTCAAATTTAGATATTAAAGGTACTTTATTCAGGTTTTGACCACTAGTAGCGCTATGGAGCACTGTTTTTAAGAGTTTCCTGCAACTGGTTTCCCGCTATTCCACCGATCCACAGTTGGTGGCGGTAACGTGCCAAGAAACGTAGCAATGTGCCAACAAAGGCAAGGACAAAGACTACTAGTGAGCAAACGTAGATGTACATAGTTTTTCCAATTCTTGAAAAACATTGGCAATGAAATTATAAATGCAGAAAGAAAAAAAGGTTTGTAAACAAAAAACAAATCACATGATACCTTTAAAGGTGTATTAAAGCAATTTAGTATTGCATTGCCATTAAGCTGGGGGACTTGCAAGAGGGCTACATTATGAAGAAACCATAAACACATTATATGAGGGTTTCCACAGGTTACGGTGTGACCTCCAACACGACAGCAATCGCATTTTCACTTCATAGTCCCACGACGTCAAGAAGAGAATCCCATTCACACCCACACAACTCAACAGGCAATCCTGTCCTGCGTTCACAGAGAGAGGTGTTTCCCCCTCTCTCTGTCACTCTACTGCTTCATTTCCACACCAATTATAGCGATGAGTAAATCCACAGTACAGTATGGTTGATACAGGGAAAAGAGATAAAAAAATATCAAAGTCCTAGAATGTCAAAATAAATAGTAAATAGTTATTGAGTTTGTGACCATGAAACAACTATTATTATATGAATGTTTGAATATATCAATGAACAACAGATCCTTCTTTTTCAATTTTGCAATAAAACAACTCAATATGAGACTTCATAACTGCAGGATGACCAGCTTTTCTGTCTGTGATCTCGACCTCCTCATCAGCGTCTGGCAAATCCCTAATTTGCTGAACTCATTCTTGTAAAATTGGCTCATATGTTTTTGCTTATTTAGCAAAATAACAGCTCTCCTCTACAAACCTCCTCGTTAGCAATTTTCTTCATTTGAATATGCTGTGGTATCCCCCCTGCTTGGGACTCCACCAATTTGCAATATTGCTGCCGAAAAACATAAACAGCTAAAAATATATAAATAAACAAAGTTTCCTTTTTTGGATGTCTCCCTTAAGTGGACGTTCAATCCAGTTAACAATCCTCAAAATACTGTTTTAATTTTCAGTGAGACCCTATTAACAAGTTATATTGGACCTTTAAAGTGGAAAACTGTATCAAAAAAGGTCTACGTTGGAATTTCTAATATAGCTTCTGACTTTTGTTAATCCAGCAGAACTGCTAAAGTATTCATAAAGATATGTAAGTTGCAGAGGTCTTAACAAACCTACGCCAGGTGTCCCTGTGAAGACGGTAGAAAATCCCTTTTTTTCAAATGTAACTTTACAAGTATCTTTGAAATGCCCAGAGGGTGCTGCAAGATTTGTTAATTTCCTTTTTTTACCATACTTTTTCAAAAATATTTTACCTTATTACAATATCAGGAGACATTTACAATGACTGCATTTTTACATCACATTTTCAAACATGTTAAAAACAGAAGAAACAAGCAATAAATATCAAAATTGCTGCATAAAATATGCCAGAACATCTCATCTGCACAAAAAAGCTGCAGTAGATATGGCAACTGCTGCAAGCATAACAGTAACTAAGAAAGCTAAATGAAAAACAGACTCAATACATGATATTATATGTGCATGTTTTTTGTCCTTGAAAAACTATAATGTAAGTAAACTCATCTTTTGAACAAATCAAAGCTCCCTCCCTGTTTCCCGTCTTTGTGCTAAGCTAAGTTAGCCGGCTGCTAGCAGTAGCTTCAAATTCAGAGTACAGACATGAGAGTGGAATCAACTCTCGGCAAGAAAGCGAATAAGCGTATTTCCCAAAATGTCAAACTTTCCTTTAAATTTGATGCAAGTATATTAGATTTTTAAAATCAATTCTTATAAGAGATATTCATACTGTCATTATGAAGGCGTGCAAGGGTTTAAAAAGGTTTGGGAATCACTGCTTTTTAAAGTTAAAAGCCATAGTTTTGACTTACAGGTCCACACTGAAACGTGTGATGAAGTGGAGAAAATGAAGCATAGAATCCTTAAATATGCAAAAAGTGGGCACTCACTGTATAAATGCAAAAAGATAAATATGCAGAGTGTGTATGAATGAATATGCAGCGAGGCCAGTCAGTCAGTGACATATGCCCTCAGAGGAACAACCATCAACTGACACACTCAACAGGTCAAGAGGCCATCACAGGAAGTAATTTATCTTCGGGTAAAACTGACCTCTGGTGCACATCAGAACATGGAGGGTTGCTGTCGGAGAGCGGTGGGTCAAACACACACACGCATAGTGACTGACCCCACTCACCAGTAATTAAAACAAGACACAAGTAATCGATAGCTGCACAACCCCCCACTGGGATATAGTGGGTCTATTGATGAATTGTTTGAACATTGATCATTTGGTTGTCCTGAGGGTTAGTTAGTTGGCTGGGGAGAGAGAGCCTCGGGAAATACACAAGAGGTCAGTGGCATCATTAAAAAAACAAATCACATAATGTATTTTGTATGTAAATATATAAAATGTCCATCTATATACGGGACAGGACGCACAAGCGTGGTGCTGTGAACATTTTGGAGACGTTGTTGGATCTGCATCCAGGTCAGTGAGATCCTCTACACACTGTGGAGTAGAAGACTAATGTCTGTATTTGTCTTAGACTCCTTTATTACTGCGCTGCAACACACTCATACACACACTTTACTGTGGCATTCACTGGCAAGTACACACTCTGAGCTTTAATATGAAAGAAACATGGTTAGACCACCAAACCATAATATTATAATGAAGACACAGAACTCCAATGTCCACTAGCTCTGTGGGAAAGACCCAAATGCCCCTGACCTTTGACCTCTGTCATAAGCTGATATGTCAGGATGAAAGGGTGTGGGGTTAGTCAGAGGAAGGAAGAGACATGAGAGGCAGCAAAGGAATAAGGGGAAGAGAAAATATGTCTAATGCGACAAAATTCTTATCATGCAGCAGCATGTCAAAGAGCAGAAGAAAACAAAATAAACAAGAACCAGTTAGATGGTTAGACAGCCAGATGATACCGCCATCTGAAGACAGCTGAATACACTTTCCACTTAAGCAGACACAGCTTCATCAGACCAGTCTGTCTACTTCCAAGTCTTAAAACAATCTGACAGTTTGTCTCTCAGCCTACCTCCTTAAATAGAGATGGAAACATCCCTCCTTTGTCCTGAGCCGACTCCTCATACTCTGCACGAGAACATCTGAATACAGAATCCACATCAAACTGGCAGCTTCTTCTTCTCAGAAGCAGCACAAAGGTTTGCAGTGATTTTATATGAAAAACACCCCTGTGACCTCTCTAGAATTAGTCTTTCTTTTTACAGGAGTTTGGCTGGACGACTATAACCGTGCTGAGACCCAGGAGTCCTCCAGGCTTAATTTCAAACCTTTTACCAAAGTTGACTTTTGATTAAACACTGTAAAAGGAGTCCTGATATAAGCACCCACATGTGAATAACTGCTAAAGCTGAAATTCTTTTTTCTACTTGAACAAAAAACTGCATTCTTTATTGCCAAAGTTAGTTACCTTTGTCTACTTTACATTTCACATGACACAAGCGAGGCATCTGCAAAAGAATATGCTTACAATGAAAAACATAGGCATGTATTAGGGTTATAGCCCAACTGATAAATTGTATATTAGCTTATTGCAGATATATCGGTATCAGTGTATATGTCCGCTGATAAATAACAAGAAATTGTTGTACAGAAATACGGAAGATATGTTTAAGGTGGATTCCAAACACTGACATCTATGCATCATTTGTATTATTGACAAATTATTGAGTATTGATAAGCTCATTTTTCAACTATAAAATTTCCCTCTCAGGACATATCTTGGTCTTAACTATTTTAAAAATGCATTTATGGGATCCTTAACAAAAGTGTTTGTTTGTGTTATGGGCCAATATGTCTTTATCAGATTTTTTAAACTCTCAAATCGGTATCGGTAATCGGTATCAGCCTCAAAAATCTGGTACTGGTCAAGTGATAATTCTTTTATACCAAAATCTAAATTTTGAGTCAGCACAATTTTAAAATCCTAAGCCACAATTTCAATTCTAACATCATTAATGTCTTAACACAGGTGAACGTACATCAAGTTTACAGGTTGACATAGCAACAAATGTTGTCATGCGTAGCTGCAGTAAATGTGATTCTGTGAGAACAAAATAACACTTTTTGCCATTGCATGAATATGCTCTCTACTTCCTGCTGTCTGAACTATATATATTTGGTCAAACATGGTTTCCTAAAGAAAGACGCGCCACTCTTTGATGACTAAAAAGAGAAAGTCTATCTTTAGATAAACAATCTTGCTCACCGCATCACGTAAATTTCAGTAGCTGACGTCTGTAAATGACCAACGACTGATGGATATTGAAACGTTTTCGGAATTTCCCAAACTCATCATATTATCTTTTTAATCTCATCAGCTCTAAAAGCTCTGAATCAGGGCCTTGAAGCAGCTTGCCCTGTCAGTCTAAGTCTAAGCTAATGTTAGCTTAAGCAGCTAAATTGCAGAGCAGAAAGGTCAAGCAGTTTGTCATTTTTACCATAATTGGACAAATGTTGCTGTTATCAATAAACTTAATGCCATTTTTGAATGTCATCATTATCCTTTTAAATTACTAAGTAATGTCAAGCATACCACTAATGTAATGTCTTTCTAAATGTGAGATAAAGTGGTAATTTCTCCAATACGATACTAGCTAAGGTTACTTAGAGGTTGACTTTTTCACAGCTGAATGGAAACCATAAGAAACTGCATCATTTTGTCTGATTCTTTTCATGTTTAAACAAGATAAGTTAGTGATTATGTTTGGTACACCATGTACACCACCAATCCAAACCTGGAGTTCAAGCTGCAGAAAATAATTGAAATTTAAATCAGAATTGGAATATTGGTCACAAAAATCACAATTGAGCCCTCACATGTATTATGAAAAGAGATAAAGACAGTAAAAGACAGGAGAAAGAAGCATGAAGGTTAACAAACAGAACAAAGTCTCTTTAAAAGACGAAGCAAGACAAACTGGTGGACAAGAGAGACAGACAGAGAGACAGCGATGGAGGCAGACAACATTTCCTCCGCTCTCTTTAATCAAAATGAGAGAAGCAGAGGTGAAGAAATGGCCGCAGTCTGCTTCACCGCTGCCGCTATTGATTTACACTGCAGCCTTTCCAATCAGTCACAATCTAGAGAGCTACAAACAATCTGTAAGTGCGTGTATGAACTGTATGTGTGTCTTCCTAAGGCAATTCTCCACACAGTAAGTAAGTGACAGAAAGCCTTAGATCTCCACTTAACAACAGCCACAAATCCGTCTGGCCAAGCATCGATTTGGCCCAGTCTGTAGCATTATGGATGGGAAACATCAGCTCTGGATCTCTATCTAAATGGGATAACTAATCCATAGAGCGGACTGAAACAATCGATGCATTTATACTGTAGATCTGTAAATGCAGTGAACTATGAGTACTCAGATGGTGTATTCATAATGGTCAGAAAGTTGAGTGTGGAACACTGCACACTTCTCATCCTCAATGGTCGCCATCTTGGCTACGTTGCGGAAGGGGAGGGACCACCAACGTATGAAAATGGCGACCATGGTTGCAATTGTTACTGCTAAAAGTAAAAGCATGTTCATTGTTATTCATTTTTAACAAAATTGAATTGAAGTCAAGTGAGCAAGTGAGCCGGCAGATATTTTGGCGTGCGGGAATCACAGTAAAATGTTGCCGATAATGCTCCACCTGGTTGCAATTCGCCATTAAAAAGAAGAAGAAGAAGAAGCGGTCAAATGTTGCGATCGTCATTTCCAGTAAGTGCACAACAGCCGTGTTCTATTTGAGACAATACTACCCTGTCAAAATTAACGCACTACACAAGTACATCAGGGCCGTTTCTTGCTATATGCGGACTATGCGGTTGCATAGGGTCCCCAAAGCCACCAGGGGCGCCCCAAGCTGCCATTTTAGCCATTTTTTTTATTT
>LKNJ01004859.1:0-27838 GCA_002120245.1 Maccullochella peelii | reverse complement strand
CTCCTTCAGCGACAGGCTGCTTCACCCGCGGTGTCTCACGGAGAGATACAGCAGGTCCTTCCTTCCTGCAGCGGTCAGACTGTATAACCACCACGGACCCTAGTAGACCACCACATGAACTGTAACCTACTGTCGTGCAATACAAACACCTATGTGCAATATATATATATATATACACTTCATACACTTTTATAGTATAATATTGTTATTACTGGCTGCTACTTCCCTTGCACTAATTTCATCTACTCCTATTGCTGCTTCTCACTCACTTATTTATTACCATGGATGTGTGATTTTATTATGTGTGCTTTTTACCATGTTATTTTATTTTATTGTCTACAATGTCCACTTTCTGCTGCAACTATGTAACTTTCTCCACTGTGAGACTATTAAAGGATTTCTGATTCTGATTCTGACATGCCTCAGCTTTCTGTTTATTTACCATTTGTCTCTCAACCAAACTAGGACGCCAGTAGCAGGCGACTATTTATCCGTTAGGCCTGTCAATCACCCACAGTGCCCGCCCCCAGAGGTAGCAAGTTTCTGCTGTATCACCCACAAACTGGACACTGGACAATTTTACACATCAAGTACGTCTATTATTTAACTGTTTATTTAATATTGAAGCGTTGGGCTTTATTTACAACCAAACTGCGGTGGTTTGTAACATAAATTTACATTAAATACGACCAGGAAATGAAAAGCGGAGAACAGGTGCATGTCTGATAGTGCTCGCCAGCTTTCATAAATCGATGTTTATGTCGCGGTTTGTTGCATTTTAACGCTGATTGAAAGTGATTTAATTCAACTTTGCTGGTTTGTAATGGCGACGGTAGATAACAGTATGTAAATCTTGTTGTGTCAGTGGGATCTGATAAGGACACTGTCGCTAAAAACAGTGATACACTTTCACCTGTCGTCGTGATGTAAATGTCCCTCCTCAAGACTGCAGGCAAAACTTGCTAACTTTATGAGCTAATGTGGTTCCTTCAGTGGGTCAACCAAACAAATTCATGGACCCCTCTGGAATATTTAAATTGTCTCATTTGTTAAAGACTTCTTGGTTTGGGCAGAATTCAGCACTGTATTTATGAAAGATTTTTACAGCAGCATCCTAGTAGTAGCAGTTTGGCATATTTTTACAGTCACATGCTTCAATTAATTAATATTTTTTTTGGGCAGAGGTATATTCTCAAGTATTCAGGGACATAAGGAACAGTGTTTATATCATGAAACCAAATAATAACAAAATAACCAAAATTAATCAGAATCCTTGTATTTTTAATCCCACATGCAGAATTTCCAGACTACACTGCCCTTTCCCCATAATGGCCTCCTCCTCATCAGTTGGAGATAATCAACTGCAGAGGATAATCAGAGATCTGCATGGTAATTAAGCTGTTCACACTTACAATAAACACCATCTCTAGAGTGTCATACAGTATATAGCTCTATGTGTGCCATACGTGTACACAAGCACATTAATGTTATTAATGCTGTTACATCCTTGTTCAGATGCTGTGTTAGAGTTGAATACAGAACACAAGGAGTGCGGTGAACCCGTAACTGATGACAGCGCCAACCTGCACAAGTTCTTCTATAAACTAGAGTACCTGCTACAGGTATGGTATCATATCAAAGCAAGAGACATTTAGTACAACAAAACTTCATTATAAGATTTATTTAAGAGTTTGTCAGGATGATCCAGTATGAGTGTGCTCATCCGACTCTGCAGAACAGTTTTTCCCACCATGGCGATCTGGACCCCTAAAGGGCTCACACATGATAAATTCAAGGGGTTGTGAGATGATTAAAAAGTTAGGGGGGGGGGGCTTTATATGTGCTTTATATTTTCTGTCGTCTCTTAAATCTGTGTTTGTGAAATACTGGTGAGTTATAACTTTTCAGGCCTATCTCAAACATAAGCAACCTGGGGGGTTGTGACCAAGCATTGATTGGCTACAAAGGGTCACAAGTTAAAAATACTGGGAACCAGTGCTCTAGACCAGTGATTCCCAACCTGTTTGGGTTGTGAATCCTTTAAATGATGCACTAATGACCACTCGTCACAGGTTGTTTAGCAGGTTGTGAGCAATTCCAGTTCCATTCCAGTTTTATTTTGTTAGACCATAAAAGGCGAAACTATGAGTATTTCAGAAGAAAAAAATGGAAAAGAAAAAAACCCCAATATAAATGTGTGTAACATGTTTTTCCCATGAATTATGTCATGACCAATTAAATTCATCTCGTGACCCTTTGGAGGGGTCTCGACCCCCAGATTGGGAACCACAGCTCTAGAAAGACTAAGGTGAAACAGGGAGGAAGTTCATAGGAATTATATTAATTACAATGTGATGCAATTTCTCTACTACACACAGCAGTGTCAGACGGAGCTGTTGTGCAAGGTTTGTCAGGTAATGCAGTCATAAGGTGATGTGTGTTTCTTAGTTTGACCAGAAAGAGAAGACAACCTTTCTCGGTCAGAGGAAAGACTACTGGGATTACTTCTGCGACTGCCTGATTAAGATCAAGGGAGCTAATGATGGCATCCGTTTTGTTAAATCCATCCCTGAGGTAATCCTCCTCTGCGCACACACACACACACACACACAATCACCCTCGGTGCCTCGGCCCTGCCATGGCGTGCAACACATGCACACACACAAATACACAGTGACTGTATAACCATGTAACTAATCCTCTGCTTGGTCAGGTACAGTAAGACTCAGTGCTGCTAATTCACTTGCTGCCTTACAGCTGTACCTACTGTACTGTGCTGTTTCTTCCTCACCTCCTACCCTGGGAATTCACAGTGGTGAGCTTCATACTGGAATAACTGCAGTTGAATTAGTCCTAGTTTGTACTACATATCATTTGTAGCTTGTTTAACCTTCTGTGCGCCTGATATTGAGATTTGTTGTCTTTAAAACGCTTCAAAGAGTGCTCTAAAGACTTATTTACAAATGAGATGTTTTCTTAATTTTTTGCCTTGTGTGATATTACCTATTACATATACAAGCTTTGTTTTTCTCTCTAATAAGGCTGCAACTAACAATTATTTTCATTATCAATGAATATGCTGATTATTTACTTCATCATTTAGTCTATAAAATGTAAGAAAATGGTAAAAAAAAAAAAAAAAAAAATACCCATCACAATTTCCTAAAGCCCAAAGGTGACATCTTCAAATTGCTAGTTTTGTCTGACCAACGGTCCCAACCAAAGTTACCTGACGAAGAAAAGCAGCAAATCCTCACATCTGAGGGGTGAAAACCAGTAAATGTTTGGCTTGTTTGCTTGAAAGAAGTCTTTAACAATTAATCAGTTATGTAAATAGTTGCCAGTGTCTTCTCTATCAGTTCCCTAATCGTTTAATCGACTAGTCATTTCAGCTTTACTCTCTAAAAAGTGACGAATTTTCTGATGTTAATCTCTGAAATATGACGTGTCAAGACTGTAATGACTTGACACATCAGTCCACTATCATTTTTAAAAAAGTGTATTGCTGACATATTTTCATATTGAATAGTAGAACTGTATGAAAATACATATCCAATATCCTAATTTGGAAGGCGGATGATCAATAATGCCACAGTGGCGTATTGTGGTGCAGCGTAGGGCTGCAACAAATGATTGTTT
Source organism: Maccullochella peelii (assembly GCA_002120245.1). NCBI lineage: Eukaryota > Metazoa > Chordata > Actinopteri > Centrarchiformes > Percichthyidae > Maccullochella > Maccullochella peelii. Next base: position 24,199 of record LKNJ01004859.1, on the reverse strand, counting down.
TCATTATCAATTATTTTCTCAATTAGTTGATTAAAATAATTTCTCAGCCCAACGTTGTTTTGTCCGACGAATAGTCCAATACTACTGTATATGAGAAATAAAAACAGGAAATCACATTTGAGAAGCTGAAACCAACAAATGTTTGACATTTTTGCTCAAAAATGGACTAAAACAATTTGTCAGTTATCAAAATAGTTTCCAATCAATTTTCTTTTGTGTTATTTTAATGATAGTTTGGCTGTAGTGCAGTAGCATTGTTCCTTTCTTTAGGAAAAAAAACCCTATTTGTAAGTAAGCTGTATTCTAGCATGAGAGAGCTAATTACTGAATAGGTTCTGCTTTATAGGCATAGTAAGACCACATGTCTCATTTTATGCTAATTAGCATTCATTAGCAAAACATATCTGTGGTTTAAAGTTTCCTCAGGGATTTACAACAGTCTGTATTTTTTTTCTTTAAAAGTCATAGTTCAGTCAATACCAGCTGACTGCGAATTACTTGTTGGAAACCTTTGGTACTCTTACTTAAAATATTACTTTTACTCTTGTTCTTTCTTGTCGGTCAGTCACTGACAGTAAGTCAGTCTCCAGCTGGTGTCCTTCTGGTAGGTCTGTTGTCTGACTTAAATCCCTCCATCTGCTAATGTATTGGAGAGTCTGGTCTTACAGACGGATACTGTAGATTTAGTGTCTATGCAGTGATTACCTTTAAATCTAGACATCCTTAAATGTTCTGTTCCGGGACGCATTTTAGCAAACCAAAGTTTACATTGGGGTCATTCAAAACTAGAGCTGGAATTAGTCGATTAATCGGTTAGTTACTTCCACATTAACAGAAGAATAAACTACAACTATTTTAATTTCATTAGTCATTTTTTAAGCCAAATACCCATCCACCCTGGGAAAATCTGATTTTTTTTTTGCTGTTTTCTGACATTTTATAGACTAAATGGTTAATCAACTAAGAGAGACAATAATGGGCAGACTAATTGATCGTTTGTGGCAAACTTTAATTTAAAATCTTTTAATATCCGGCAATTGTATCTTGTCACATTCAAATAGTGATGATTCAGAAAGTAGGAGCCACTTTATGTTAAATAGTTTGGCCTGTATGATACTGACTACTGAGGTCAGTCCACATCACAGTGAGGTAATGTCTTTGTGTTTATATGAGTGTGGAAGTACACTAAAGTGTTTATTTTTGTGTGTCCTCAGTTGAAGACATCACTGGGGAAAGGAAGGGCCTTCATCCGCTACTCACTTGTTCACCAGCGTCTTGCTGACACACTGCAGCAGTGTCTTATAAACCAGAAAGTAACAAGGTCAGAGGACACACACACACACACACACATTTTACGGTTATTTTACGGTTTGACAGTGTCCCTTCTTAGGAAGTTGACTCTCCCTTCCTGATTTAAGTCTTATTTCTGTTTTTACAGCCACAGAGCCCAACCATAGACACCTACAGACACATCTCACTTCCTCAGCCTTTCTTCAAAACAAATTTTTGTTTTTAGCTTTATTTGACCAGGGTAGTCTTTTATAATTTCTATATCAAGAGAGTGTTGGGCAAAATAGGATAGGAAGGGAAGTTAAAATGTAGTGCGTGTGTGTGCGTGTGTGTGTGTGTGTGTGTGTGTGCGTGTGTGTGTGTGTGTGTGTGTGTGTGTGTGTGTCATAGAGTTTATTTTGTTTGTGTTCAGGTAATTTATCACATGCTGTATAGGCTTAGAAATTACACACAATCTGCAGAAACATTAACCATCTAATTACATTTCAAGTGCACTTTTTCTTCAAGTGCATTTTTTGTGTTTAGGGGAAGAGTTCAACATTTTGGTAAATATGCTTATTTGCTTTCTTGCCAAGGCTTGGATGAGAAACTCAATACTACTTTCATGTCTGTGCAGTAAATATGAAGCTACAGCTGGTTAGCTTAGCTTAGCATAAAGACTGGAAGCAGGGGGAAACAGCTAGCCTGGCTCTGTCCAATGGTAACAAAATCTGGCTAAAGTGTTAATTTTGTTTCTATGTAATAAAGTTACATTCTCCGCTACTCTTCTCCAGTAGTGGAGCAGCAACGTTGGTTTCGGGGAAAGTAATTGTTGTCCAAAAGGCTGCGCAGGATTTTTGAAATGAAACGGACTGTGGGTTGAGTTATTTTCTTTATCAGAGTTGGCTGGGAGTTTTGTAAAGTGATGCAATGTGAGTTGGTCAGCTGGTCTCATTTATTAGTTTGCATCTCATACTTTGTTTTGTTGCCGTGCTTTGTGTCCCCACATGGGATCGATAAAGCTTATCTTATCTTAACATAAACAGCTCAGTATAATATCAAATACTGTATCAAATAAAAAAATATGTGTGTGTCTGTGCTTGTCCTCAGTATTGTGTTTTATGTTTTCTTGTTTGTATTCTTCCCTTGCAGTGACTGGTATTATGCCCGGAGTCCCTTCCTCAAGCCTCACGTCACTGCTGACATAATCAACCATCTCTATGAGCTCAACCAGATCCAATTTGACGTGGCAGCCAGAGGTTACGACCTCGATGCCGATTGGCCAGCCTTTGCAAGGTAATCAATGCCTACAATTATGTGTTTACACTTTTACAATAATCAGTTTCGTTCCTTTTTGTTGTAGAAAAACAAACTTGAATCTGGGTGTTCTGATGAAAAAACAGACACTTAATAAAGAGATAAAAGCTAGTAGTTCTTCCTCCTTGGAGTTAGAAATCATTTGTAAATTGATCAGAGTGCAGATAATGAAAAATTGTGGTGAAGCAGTTTTGGGTGTGTCACAACTTAGTAACAAAAGTAACGCTTAATTTTCTGATCACTCTTTTTTTTGGCTTGAGTGTGTGTAAATGTGCTGACAGCGTGTGAGTGTTGATCACTGTTCCTCATGTCAGCCCCTTTGCCAAAACCTTTCACTTCTTTGTCATCAATTTGCAGTCACCCTACAAGCAGTGGTCACAAATTTTTAAAAGCATAATTTGTGTTGTTAATGTTGTTGTGCTTCGCATTATTGTGATGATTATTATTTAAATCTTGCAATAAAATGCAGTGCAGCAACACCTACGACAACACAAGATTACCTGAAAAAGGGTTGAATCAACACCTGTCACACACAATATAAAGAAAAATAAAGATGATATAATTCACAAATGCAGAATTTCTTCCGAGTGAAGAAATACTGTAGGATCACATTAGACAGTATACATTATATGATATGGTATACACCACATTTTTTTGTAGTTTCTTTTTCGCAAATACTTGAGGACAGATATTTGTTGCTCTTGTCATTTCCAACGAGTAGCCTGGAATTATTTGTTGCATCATCACACAAGCCGTGTCACATGAACTGTGACTGGACGGATAAATGTACTCACTGTACCAGAGAAGCAATGTTTAATATGTAACGACTCTGAAAACAGGTTACTGACCTAATTTCATGTGCAAAATATTAAGTTTTAAGGTGTTGTTGCAGTATCTTTAAATCTTGAGTCTTTTGTCAACAGACAAAACTCCTTTTGACTGTTACAATAAATAGTTAAAAGGTTATTGAACCTTTGCAATAATTTTCTTGAGGAAATTATCACATCACAATATTGGTAATACTTTATTTTGGGTTTCTATAGTTTCCTAATTATTTCCTATAAAACAGCTGAGAAGCAGTTGTAACATTGACATTTCAGAGAAAGTAACTGTGTAATTTGTTACTAAGTATAGGAAAAATTTAGACAATGCTCCATTGATAAACTTTTAATTAATTTCAGGTAACTGTTAGCATAACCTTCTTTTGACAAAGTAGTAGTCAGTGCTAAGAGGTCAGCTGAACATGTATAAATTGTCTTTTTGTGCAGTTGTAAATTAGAGACAAGCATATTCAACAAATGTGGAGTTTTTCTTTAACAAAGTAATATAGTCTTCTAAAAAATACATAAAACTTTTTGTGTTTGAAGTGAACTTTTATCAGTGTTTTCAGTCACTAAGCCATTACATTTTTAGCATTTCTTTCAAGGGAAGTTCCTCGGAAGTTCTCTAACTATTGCATTTCCTGGCTGTTTCTTAAAAACTCTGTGAATTAGTATGTACTTGGTGTTAGTATAGAGCCATCTAAAGCCACTTCTGTCAATTTAAGTTCCTCTTTTGTGTTGAGACTGTTGTAGATTTTCTTCTTCACTCAGTTGTCATGATTGCCTTACTCTTACTGTTTATCAGGTTTTATATTACCTTAATATTTGGTTTCTCGTTATGTCAAAGGCGAACGTTAGGCACTGCCTCACCAGCTTTCCTGTGGAAGCCTCCCAGTCGCTGCTCCAGCATCAACAGTCTAGTTGGCAGCTACTCACACTCACAGGTACACACATACTTACATACATACTGTACATAAACAATCTTGCACAAATATCTGTGTAAATGATAGTGACTGTTTGAACTTTAAAGCACCTGACCAGAGCTCTCCTGTTCCATTCACTGACCAGGCGCAGGAGTTTCCCCCAATCCCAGACTTGAGTCACAGTCTCCTTGGTGAACTGGGGGAACCCTCTCCTTGCAGCATAGCAGAGGACCTCCGCATTGAGCTCGACCAGTCTGAGCTCAAACAGCAAGAGCTTCTGGTACAGGTTAAGGAGTTAGGCAGAGAGGCTGCTGAGCTGAAAGGCGTGGTTAAAGACCTTCAAGGCCAGCTGTTAGCAGCTCAGAAGTCCTCTGACCATTCAGTGTCTACAGCAGCCCAAAGAAACCAAGAAACGGATAATCACGAGAGAGCAAATCACCTTCAAATCTGTAGGGAAGTTATAAACAGGGAACTTCAAGACAGACTCACAGCAGCTGAGAACAAAAATATGGAGCTTCTCTCTAAGTTGGACGAGGCTCTTAAAGAAAAGGGACAACAAACAGCTAGCTACTGCGACTCAGCCTGGAAAATCCAGGAACTCCTGGATAAACTCAAGACAGCGGAGGAGGAGAGGTTGGAGGTAAAGAGAGAGGCTGAAGACAGGGCCAGGCACTCTGAGCGTCTGTCCCAGGAACTAAAACTTAGGGAAGAAGAGTTGAGGAACAGTGAGGGGAAACTGGCTGAAGTAAAAGCCGTAGCCCATGATGAGCGTGAGGAGGCGCTCAAGCGGTTGGAGGAGCTCCAAAGTGCAGTCAGTCGAATTCAGGGGGCGCTGACATTGAAAGAGAAGGAGACGGGGAACTTGAGAGCCCAGCTTCAGGATCTACAAGCATCACTGGAGTGCAGAGAACGGCAGGCAGAGGAGCTGAGGAAAAGACTGCAGGAGGAGAGGGAGGAGGAAGAGCAGAGATGTAGCATGAGTAGTAGCCAGGATGAGGAACGCGAGAGCCGGCTCCTGGACGTAAGACAAACTCTAAAAAAAAGAGAGAAAGAGCTAACCGTTAGTTCAGAGAGAATCAAGCACTTAGAGGAGCAGTTGGACAAGCTAAATGTTGAGAAAGAAAGTCTGAGCTCTAGACTTGCTGATAATGAAGATGTTTTCTGTGATCAAACGGAGAACCTTGAGGACTATAAAACCCAATGCAGCAATCTCATGGAAATAAACACTAAGCTACTCCAAACAGTTAAGAACAGTGAGGGGAGCATTACAGAGCTGACTGAGAGCAAGACAGCCTTGTTAGACCAGCTAGCTTCTTTGAGGGCCTCTGAGAAGCACTTAAAGAGCAGAGTTGAGGCTGCAAAGATGTGTGTGGAAGATCGAGAGAAGAAGCTTCTGGATGAAAACCTGCATTTGGAGGAGACTTTCCAGAAGGCACTTGTCCAGAAGGAAGTATCTGATGCCCAATTAAGGAAGCTAGAGCATGAGAACAGGGAGCTTCTTGAGGGTCAGTCCTCGTTGAAGAAACAGTTAGCCAGAACTCAACAGGAACTGGATTCACTCACTGCCAAAGCTGCAAAGTTGGACAAGAACCTCATAGTTTCCCAAAGAAGCCAAGCAGAGTTGCTTGAAAAACTCCAGGAAGCTGAGGCCAAACTGACAGACCAGGCTGTTAAATGTGGGCTTTTGCAAGCTAGAGCAGAGGAGATGGAGAGCAGGACTGGGGAGCTGCACGATGAAAAAGGAGCTGCAGAGAGCAATGAAAAAATGCAGAAGCTTCATGATGAGCATCAGACCTCTTCAATGGAAACTAAAGAGGCCCCGTTCAGGTTAGTTATGGCTGAGGCTCAACTGGAACTCAACCTGCGGGAGGTGCACCAGCTCCGGGAAGAGGTGGTGGAGCTCAGGGCTGAGCTTCTAGCAGGAACTGAGGAGAGGATGAAAGTTCAGGCACTGCAGGAGGTGACAGAGTCCTCCAGAGAGGACCTCCGTGTCTTAGCAGAACAACTCAAAGTCCAGGTAGAGGAGCTAAACCGCCGGCATGTGGATGAGATTCTTCGATCCCGGGAGCGAGAGGAGGCTCTTATCCGTGAGCGTGACGGCGAGGCTCAGGCCCGAGCAGGTCTGGCTGCAGAGGTGACGGCCTCCAGAGATGAGCTCAATAAACTAAAGCTGCGATATGAAGCCTTGCGTCTGGAGAACAGTGAATTCAGGGAGGCGCTCCATAGAGCCAACACTGAAACAGCTGAGCTTGGCGTGCATGTGTGTATGCTAACTGCTGAGAATGAAGAGGCTCGTCTGCGCTGGGAGGGCTTGTCAACAAGGCTGCAAGAGCTGGAGGAGGAGGCGACTCAGGAGGCAGAGAGGCTGAATACCTGCATGGAGCAGCTACGTCAGGAGAACCTGCGACTCCTCGATGAGCTCCATAATAAGGAGGGTTTGTTGGCAAGAAAGCAGAAGCTGCAGCAAGAGCTGAGCAAGGCCCAACAGGAGGCTGAAGCTGTGCAGGAGACGAGCCAGGAGGAGATTCAGGCACTCCGCTTCCAGCTCAGCAGCCAAGCCATGAATCACGGCAGCCAGCTTCAGGTCAGCCACGAACGAATGAATCACAAAAGAAATTTAGTGTGCTTCAATGCATTTACATGCACTTAGGTAACCTGGTTACAGTTGGCTTTCTCTCATAAGATGATTTCTTAAACTTCATGTCAATGAGAAACCTGTTTTTTCATAATAGGGCGATTAGAGAATCCTGATTTCTCCTGGAGAACGCAGTTTCTCTGCCATGTATACGGGTAACCAGGTTTCTAATTGGCTTGTTGCAAGTATGCATGTGCAAGATAAAGACTTCAGAGAGGGAAAGTAACAGAGCATCTCTATGAAAGGAGAAGTCATTTCATTAAAAAAAATTCCATCCAAAGTCAGACTGAAACTGAAAGTAATGTAAAGTAGTTTCTAGAAATCTAAATAAACAGTTTCCACCGGAGTTCAGACATGTTTGTGCCATGAGGAAAAGCTACTCTGTAGGGAGAAATCCGATTCCTGACCTACTGCATGTATACACAGATTTACAGTAACTAGGTTACTAAAGTGCAGCTAGACACATACATTACATACATACACAATACATACAGAAAATGCAGAACCTAAATGCATGTAAACATACTGCTTGATTGTTTTATGCTCGCAATGTCAGCAAATCTACTGTAATATCTGAATTGTTTTACCATATTTGCTGAGTCATCAGTTGATGAATTTATTGTTTGTTTTCTCATCCAGGCTGTGAATCAAGGGTTACAGGAAGTGAAATTACAGCTGACGACTGAGCAGGAGAAAGAGGTCGACCTGGAGAACAAACTCAAACAGCTAGAGGTGAGAGAATACCCTAATTTCAGATCTGCCAAAACATTTGGTACGGCATCATAAGCAGGGTTCTACAGTGCGAGTATTTCACTCGCATTTGCCCCTTTTCTGGCACCTACTGGCGAGCGCAAGATGTGTAACTCTGACACATCCATCCATCCATCCATCCATCCATCTATTACCTATACCGCTTATCCTGTAGAGGGTCGCGGGGGGTGCTGGAGCCTATCCCAGCTGACATTGGGCGAGAGGCAGGGTACACCCTAGACTGGTCGCCAGTCAATCACAGGGCCGACACACACAGGCAAACATCCACACTCACACCTACGGACACTTTAGAATAATCAATTAACCTGCACGTCTTTGGATGGTGGGAGGAAGCCGGAGCACCCGGAGAGAACCCATGCGGACACGGGGAGAACATGCAAACTCCACACAGAAAGTCCCCCAGCCGACCGGTGGGGTCGAACTGAGAACCCTTTTGCTGTGAGGCGACAGTGCTAACCACTGCACCACCGTGCCGTCCATAACTCTGACACAAAGAACTAAATATTTATGTGTAGTATTGCTGTAAACAAAATGTTAAATTTACACGACCAAACTTATTTTCTGAAAAATGTTACTTGAACATTTTTCACTGTTCTCCTAAATTTCCTTGTGTGCTCCTAATTTTTTTCTTTAAGGAGCACATGTACTCTTTGTGAAAAAAGTTAGCTTAGAGCCCTGATAAGCAGGTTATCCTGGCCCGCGTCTAATCACTAAAGCAGTCGCAGGATGTTTTAAATTACGGTTGAAGAGTTGGTATAGTGGTATAACATTTGCATAACAAGTGGTTTTAAGCAAGGAAATGAAACTGTTAAACACGGCCTCTGACCAAATGCATATGTGTACAGCTCTATATGTATTTGTGTGTCCAGGATTGATAAATGAAAACACACAAATTCCAGTTACATTGTGTGTATTGGCAATTGAAGTAACTTTATGGTCACAGGGATAATTCACAAAGAACCAGAAATAATGTGTTGCTTTGCTGTACTGATTGCAGGCTGAGAATCAGAGATATTGCCAACAGATTGAGGAGAAAAACATCCAGATGGCTGAGTCTGAAAATCTCATCCAGCAGAAAGAAGACGAGATAATCCATCTGAAAGGGAATTTATCAAGGTGAGATACTGTATTCATAATCACACATTCTGGACCAAATTAAAACTCTGTGAAAAAATGTTTCTAATCTTGTGTGTTTAAATCAGAATTGTTTATTTTTTATTTAGGAATTTGGCATACTTGTTCTCACTGTTTTTAACTGCATGGACACAATCAAAGTCACCTGAGAATCCCCATGTTTTTCGGACATATCATGAATCAGCCTGTGTATGCGTGCAGGTCTGAGGATGGTCTAGCAGCGGCTCAGCGGGCCTGTCAGGAGATGAGTGACAATCTACGGAGAGTCACGCAGGACAAACAGAGCTTCGATCTTAAGACAGCTGCTGAACTCGATGATCTTTACCGCACCAAAATCAATTTGGAAGAAAGGCTTGTAGAACTCATCAGGTATAAACATACTTCATATTACTTCAGATTTACCATTGAATACCATGTTTGTTTTTTTGTCTTGTTAGTGAGGTTAAATATGCACAAAGCAGGGTTGAGACATGACGCCTAGATCTTTTATTCCATATACAAATATGCTTGTTGGTGCTGTCTGCAGGGAGAAAGATGCACTGTGGCAGAAGACTGATGCCCTGGAGTTTGAGCAGAAGCTGCGGGATGAGGAGACGGAGAGAGACGTCAACTACTGTCTGGGCTGTCGCAGTCAGTTCAGCTGGTATCTCCGCAAGTACACCTGCAGGTCAGATGGTTCTCTGTATAATAAACAAATACACATGTAACTACGACAACCAATTAAACCGCTGTCAACGCTACTACTTTTAAACAAGTAGTGTATAAATGAGTGCATAAACACATAATTTGTTCTGCAAAAGGCCGTCACTCACTCAAAATATTTCACTCGTAGGCCAAAAGTACATAAATCAGTCAGTGCATCACTAACACAAAAATGACATTTCCCTTTTGTGCTTGTTTCGGTAGAGACAGACAAAGGAACTGAAGTCCAATGACATTTTGTTTTCACTTCACATTTAGACTTACCACCCAAGGGGAAGTAAAATAACTTGCACGCAACCGAATGGCATCCATCAAATTTTGCTGCTCCATATTATTTAGACTCCATGTAGTGTCAATGTGTTTTAAGTGAAGATAGTGTATCAATTGCACCTGTTAACTATTTTTACAACATGTGACAACTGTACGTTGCACTAAAATTTGAGGATGAACATTTTACTAATTAATATTAATTAATAGCAGTGTAATGCAATCGTTACCTGTAACTTAATGCATGGATCATTTGACGATATTTGTACTTATACATTTGGGTTCTGCATGAAAGCAACAACAAATATAATGTTGTGAGAAAGTGAGCTGTGGATTTGAGAATTTCACTCATGGTTTTCAGAACTATGATTTTCATTCGATGAGTGACGAAAAACTATGATTTTAGAAAAGTAGCTGTAAGAATGAACATCAGGACAGCAATCCTTTCAACAAAAACAAGATGTAGATCCCACAGCTTGAGCCTCTCTTCACTCGGCTCCTATGCATGCCCTATAAAAAGCTTTACTTACTTACTAATTTCTCTCTAATAATCTACATTTCAAAATAATAAGCAATTTTTAACTCAATCATAATATGTCTATTCCCAGACTGTGTGGGCGTCCCTTCTGCTATTACTGCTGCAGTAACACAGTGAGCACCCAGCAGGGCGGCAACAGAGAGCGCTGCTGCAGGGACTGTTATAACCAGCACAGTGCAGTAGTTGAGCGCCACCCACAGGAGGAAGTGACTAACAGCACACCGGGGACACCTTTCAGTCGCCTGCTGCAGGCAGGGAGAGCTGTGACCAGTGTTTCAGGTAACAAAACACAGACTCTCACTCACACACACATACACACACGCTGACGTAGCGTGTCAAATGATGAAGTATTTGCACATTTGCTTTAGACTGGGGTGTGTTTTCAAAGGCATACAATAAGAGTGGAGTGTAAAATGCAATAATGAACATGTAGCTGATGTTTATTTTCTAGGACCAGAGGAAGGTGACAAGCTGGATGATGGTGTTTTTGACATAATCACAGAGGAGGAAGTGAGCGGGGTCTACAACAGCGACTCCCTCTCTTTCTCCACCGCTTGCTCTCCTGGACACGGACAGCAGGGGGCAGCACAGCTGTAAGTATCTCACATGCGCTCACTAACGGGAATTGAGACTGTGGCACAGGGATAGTCAGTGATGGATATAATAAACCAGGACATGAGAGATGAATACCAACCACAGGAACAGATATTTCCATTTACGACATGCCTCCTTTACAACATACCACCTTTAAAAACAATCTGTTCTGTCCATCCAATTTAATTCTGCAGGCCACCACAGTCAGAAAACTGGACGTTTTTGCAGCAGTGAAAAGAAATTCAATTTAACTTATAATTCAATTGCATTTTCTTTTCAGCTTTTACAGTTTTCCACATACATTGCCCATAAAAAAAAGACTTAGTGCAATAACACATGGACATATTTGTACTTTGGCATTTCTTGTATAGCTGTACTATGTGTATACTTTCCTGCTTTTAATGCCATGTGTATGTTTTTATTGTATTACATGTACAATGTGAGCCAAGTCTACGACACATTTCCATCGCCTTGAGATGGACTATACCTTTAAAGTTTTTCTGATTTACTTTATTTTATTCTGTACAGTGAATCAACTGACACTTACATGTGAAAGTGAAAATAAATCTCCACAAATTTATATAAATTATGTATAAATTTAAAATATCCATCACTCTTTCTAGAAACAGCAGTGCCAGTGCAGCAGACATCACATCAGAAGATACAGAGGACCTCAGTGCTGCAGTACAGGATGCAGAGATCTGCCTGCTAAAGTCTGGAGAACTCACGTGAGTTTCGCGTGCAGTGAAAGTTACACTGGAGTGTTGCAGAGTTGTGTTTACATGTGGATGTGGTCACAAGGTTAGACTGTAAGCTTTCAGAAGAAGTTTGTTCTTGTTTTCTTCTGGTGAAAACCTGGCTCTAAATCCCAGAATGGGAAGTGAAACATGAAACTTAACCTTGTGTGGCGTGGACAGCATTGTGTGGTGTGGACAGCAGGTTTCTTTAGTGAATATGGAGAAAGCTTTAAGGCCCCATGTCAGCAGGTTGAGCAGTAAATCCTAGCCCCAAAACTATAATATAAAAGGAAAACTCCATTATTTTACACACGTCTGTTTACAGGTCTTGGGGAGTACTACTGCATATGTGAAAAAAGTTGTATAAAGTCTTTTGTGGCTCCAGATAGAGCTGGGTGAAGTCTGAGAAATTGGGTCAGTGTCAGTTGTTGCTGAAACTACAAGTTTGGGTTAGTTGGGTAAGTTGAGTTAGAAAGAAGTGAGGTTACCAGACCTCTGTAGCCTGCTCCTCATCTCTTTTTGAGGCTAGCCGCTACTGAAAACCCTCATGAATCTCTGACCAAACTGTCAAATTGAGGTAATGTAGGCGCCAGGTTTTGACGATATAATAAATATAATAAAAAAAGATGATATTTCTGGTTCTGCAGCATCGATTTTGATCCTTTACTTTTCAATAATAATAAAGAATTGTTAGTTGCAGCCATTAACAATATTGTGAACTTTCCTGTATCCTGTTTTCTTCCCTGTGCTGCAGACTCTCTGTCAACTTCACGGTGGATGACATCTCAGGGTTTGGGGACAGCCCCCGAGAGCTCTTCATCAAGTCCAGCTGTTACAGCACCATCCCCATCACCATGAGCAGTCCTGGTCCTACTGTCAGCTGGACGTTCACCTCTGAACCCAAGAGCATCTCCTTCAGTGTGGTCTACAGGGAGAGTACAGAGACTCCGCTGGAGCAGGCCAAGGTGAGACACCAGTATATGTATTAAGGGAGCATGCATACACAGTACCGCCTGTAAGGGTAAAATTTGTTAAACTCCGTGGCCAAAGAAACCTTTAACGAATCTTTTGCTGCTTTCTGACACAACAGGCATCTGCAAAGAAAAAAGAACTGTTGACGTATACAAGCACTTGCTAAGAAGCTGTTAACAAGACTGACTGACTGAACATGATGGAAAGCCTTACCTTAAACGTTCCAAAGTGTGGATACATTTCACCACAGTCAACCAAACAACTATGCAATGCAAAACAACTGTGCAATGCAGTATTTACAGGAGGGTTTAAGTCCCTTGCTTTAATATTTATCTATCGTCCATCATGTTAAAGTGAGAACTTGTGACGTGTTTGATAACTTGAGGATGACGAGTGCTCCGCCTCAGCCTGCCGCCAGTGTTGCACTATATTCTGTGACCCATCAGATTCTTTGACCTGCAGCAATGCAACAACAAGTTCTTCAGGTCATTTTAAATGCATTGTGCATGCCGAAAAATCAACAGTTTAATTGAATGAATGTCACAGAGCAGTGACAAAATATGTGATTAAAGCCCTACACCCTTTCAGCACAGTAATATCACTGGATTCATATTGGATAAAATGCTATTGATCCCCATCCTTGCCTCCTTTTGTCATTCTCTCACCCTTTCAGACCTGTACTTAATGTATGCAGGAATATATTTGTCTGCTGTAGTTTCTATCCTTTGCTCTCCACAGGTCTTGATCCCACTGACTCGCTGTAACTCCCACAAAGAGACGATCCAGGGCGAGCTGAAAGTCAGAAACCCCGGGGAATACACACTCATCTTTGACAACTCTTTCTCCAGGTCAGTCAGTCTTTGTCTCATGTGAGGGCTTTGTGTGTTTGTTAAAAACTAGACAGGGAGGAGCAATAGCAAAGCAAACAGTTTTCCTCTGTGTTAATCAGGTTCATCTCAAAGAAAGTGCTGTATCATCTGAGTCTAGACAAGCCTGTGGTCTACGATGGAACTGACCTCCTCTGAACATAACGGGGAGCAGAAGAAGCAGCTGTAAAACTGACGTACGAAACATTCAGGGTGTTTAAGCTCATGGGTCGTAGTCTACTGACTTTTAGCATCCTCAATGAAAAGTTACCGCATTAAAAAAACTAAAAAAACGTCTTTCTCAGCTAGCTGCTTGATCATGAGGTGTTACACATCAGATGAGTTCTGAGCATGTGAAAACAGAGGCTGAAAACTAAGTAAAACAATGTTACACTATTGAATGTGAGCATGCACTACCTTTTATAAAAGCTTGGCGTTGTAGTTTAAATGTAGCATTAAGGGTATTAAACTTCACTACTACGGTAGGTGACTGGAGGATTGTTGCATATTTGAATGTGAAGAACTTGTGTGTGTGTGTGTGTGTGTGTGCGCGCGCGCACATACAGGTTTCACCTACAGATGTTGCTTCTGTAGGCAGCTTTTTTTTACTGCGCCCTTGCAGAAGTAAAGATGCATTTTTGCTTCAGCCTGAGGTAAATTTGCTTGATAAGTCAAGGTTTGTTCCCATTATTTTCCTCATTATTTTCCTCGTCAGTAAGACTACTGTCTTTTAAAATGGGGTTAATATGCTCTTTGCACAGAGACAAAACTAAATCCCCACTGTGAGTTGGAGATACGGTTAAAATCCTTCATAGCGGTTTGTGTAAGTTCATGTTGTGGTATCAACGTTAATCATGATTTAATACATTTCCCAGAAAATCAATTGAGACACTGTTTATAGATAAAAGAACCGGACAGAAATGTTTGTTTTTGATTTATCTAGGGAATTAAACACGTGACAAATCAAGGTACTCCATCACATTGATGCAAAAAAAACATATAAAAACACAATATTGCCATAAATCATACCCTGTTTATTGATATGCAACATTACCCACAATGTCCTAATACACCCAAAGATTTTAAAGGGAGAGCCATCACAGTATAAATGGTATAGAAAAATCTCAAAATCATATCATCACACAGTATCTGTCATCATATCATTCAACCCACAATGGAAATGTTATATGAATGAATGAGACATGACTGGAAACGAGGAGTAAAGTGATGCTGAAAAGAGTTTTACACTTAGTAAATTTTCTTGTTTTAGTTGCCTAAACTACTGTAAGTTTGAAAAATGTAACCCTACTTTAACTCTGACCTTAACTGAATTTTTTCGCTACATTGATGTTTTGTCTTAAGATACGTAAAGCCTTTAGATGAAGAAACGTTATGTTTAGGAAAAACATAATTATACTGAGAATACTTTTTATTAATAGAGCGTTTTTTTCTAGATGGAAAGAGATACAATACAGTTGTGTACTGTTGCTGCGTGATGTTACTAAATAAGTTCTGCAGTGTGTCGAACAGAAATAGTTTGAATCTCAGCATGCAGCCTTCAAATAATACCAAGTCCAAAAATCACTTTATACTTGGAAGTTGTCTTATATGGATCTTTTTTTTATTTGAAGGCTTTAATGTTGAAATGTACCTTTATTTCTCTTTCTGTTTTTTGAGTGTCTTCACACTGGTCATTTATTAATATACTGACATGAATATACTGAAACACTGCTTTGCTATTCAATTTACAAATTCCAAAATGTCTTCCACTATTTTAAAACCACTTTGTAACTTATATTTTGAACATAACATGAGGAAAGAAGATTGGGGAAAAATACAAATGACACGTTTTATACATATATGAATAAGAAAAGTATATATTGCCAAATATATTGGGGAAACATATTTGTCTATTTTATTGTTCTTTATTGGGAGTTTCTATTTAAAGGCATTGCAACATGACTGCTGTTTGATGCACTTTTGAAAAGGCTTTTTGTCAGTCTGTATCCCATAAGCCTTTGTGCCAGTTGATGAATGTTTCTTTTCTTTTCCTTTGTATCTAGTGATTATAGACGTTTACTGCTGGATTTCACTCTCTGACCTGTAAATGATTGTTGACAAATGTTTTATTGAAATATCATTTACATACTAAAAGATTTATAATAGAATGGATTTAAGATTGTGGACAAATAAATAAGGATTGTGTGATAACTCCTAGTGAGTGCTGGTTAATTTACTGTATCTGTAATATATCATAGTGTGTGATGATTTTGTCCTCATTGTAACATGCTGAAAGAGAATAACACACAGTGATAATTCACGCTGCGTGTTTTCATGTTGGTCAGTTGGTCCATCACTTTCGTCCCGACTGAAAAGCTCAACAACTATTAGATGGATTGCCATAAAAAAAAAAAAAAAACGGCCTCTGACTTTTCCTCTAGTGCCATCATCAGATCAAAATTTACTTTGGTTTATGACCAAATACCTGCAAAACTAATGACATTCCCATCACCCTCAGCTGTACTTTGTGTTTAGTTCTAATTAGCAAATGTTAGCATGCTAACACGCCAAACTAAGATTGTGAACATGGTAAACATATGTGCTTAACATTAGCATGCTAGAATTATCATTGGGATCATGTTACAGTAGCATGCTGATGTTAGCATGTAGCTCAAAGCTGTGGCTAATGCCCCGTTCATGTGATATCTGAGTTATCATAATTACAAGTTTCTGACTTGTAAATAGTGTTCATGTCGTCAACATCCAAGTCGTGATTACGACTGGGAAACGCTCCGATATATCCAACTTGCCTGCATGTGTTTTTCTGAGCAGTCACGAGTGTATTATGTGTGTGCACAAGGTATTGTTCTTGCAAGGTGTCCGTCTGAAAAGATAATGTTTATGTCGCAGAGGCCATTCTGTTTCTCAAGGTTAATGATCTCATTGTAAATCATGTCACATCCACCTCCTCCCTCCCTCCATCCTCTCTCCCTCCCTCCCTCTATCCTCTCTCCCTCCCTCCCTCCATCCTCTCTCCTCCTCCATGACTCCTCTCTCCTTTTTTTCTCTCCTGCCTGCAGCCTTCACTGAACCTGTGACTTGCACTGTGGCTGTGCACATGTATGAATGTGTGTGTGCTGAACACACGTAATCAATTCACAGATGTGAATATTCACACACAAAAGTATGCAGAGGTAAATGCATTCTTTCACATGCATATATAAAATGCATTCTCTACCTTGAGCAATATTAATATCATTTCCCACTCACATGATGCTCTTCATACGTGGGAAAAAATCCTTCATATGTGCACGCGCACACACACACACACACACACACACACTATGATGAAAAACAAGCCTTAACCTGTCCCCTTCTGGATATTGTTTATCTGACAGTTACAGAGGAACTTGCGGTGATTCTGAAACGTTATGTTGTGATACAACTTGTCAGCGTTCAACTTCCTTTTTGTAATAAAAAAACCAAATGCTTTTATTATCTGTACCTTGCAGCTTGTCAAAGTCTCCCGCTGTTCAAACAAAGGATGTAAGACATTTCGCAACAGATTTCCAGAGAATCAAAGAGCGCAAAGTGTCAGCCACATCACATTTGTGTGTTAACTGAGATGTGTCATAAATCATTTGTCTAAAGTGCTCTTGTGTGAAGTGATGTCTAACCCAGATCAAGAAAAATACATCAATAAGAAAAGTTAGGTTCCCTTTTTAGACTCCCATTAACCAAATCTAACAAACTTTAAACCTCTGACATACTGTATCTCTAACTATAACTATAGTAAAGGTAACATGAGCACATACTGTATACCCATTCAGGGCCTAGATATATTTTTATTCATCATATAACTTATATTGAAGTTGTTTTAACTTGTGTACTCTAATTTGTATTAATAAGATGTGTTAATGTGCGTTGTGTTCTTACGCTGTGTTTCTGTTTCACTGCTATGCCACTACCTGCCCTTTGGAGACAAATGAAGTGATTGATTGAATAGTGTCATAAACAGCAAAGAACCTGTGACTAAAGTACTTTTAAATTGTCTTAATTTCAGAAAATGACAGTAAATCTTTTGTTAGTTTTGCATTTATAAAAACAGTGAACACATATCCTCGAACTAAATATTGGTCAGTAGGCTACAGCCGTATGAAAAGGAAACCTCTCTCTTAAAATCTGTTAAAAAAGCAGGTTTTATTTCAAAATATCTGCCAACTGAATTGTTTTCAAACACTTAATCCCAGATAGTGATGGGAGGCATGAAAGGGAAGAGTGTAAAATGTTATGATGGTAAGTTATAGGTGATTTTAAATCTTTAAAACTGGAATAATTTCTACCTTTTTGTGAACTGGGAATTCAAATTTTTACCCAGTTACTAAAGGAAACCCAATAGCCGTGGCTAGCTTATCCTGCTATTATCCAGCCATACTGTATGTTTACGTGGGAAAACAACTTGAAAATGAAATGCAAAAGCAAACACAGTGCAACAAAATCAAGTATATTTTGGTCCCATCTAAAGACATAGATAGTGCAGCAACATAAAGAATACATGATTTGATTTAGGAGGAAAAATATGAACATTACGACCCCCTTGCAACTACACTGTCCCCGTCCCTTATTTTAAGCAGAAGAAAACAAAACAATGTGATTGGCTGCAGTTCTGTGTGACTCTTACACATGACTTGTAGTACTGTAGGCTTGAGCATCTCCAAATCACAGCAGATGAACTCTCAGGCAGCCCGTTCTCTACAGTAACACTCCAGTTTGAGAGCTCTCATCCTCTACTTAAGCTTTCCCCTCAGACACCTTAACATAATCTGTACCTGCGTGACACTGCATTATCATAACTGAATAAAGATAGGTCAGAGCAAGTTGGCAGCCTCTCTGTGTGCAGAGGGCACAGCAGCACTGATATGAACTTGCCACCATGTCCCCGCAGTGTATGCATGTCTATGCCTGTGTGTGTGTGTGTGTGTGTGTGTGTGCATGTGAGTGTACCCGCACAGGCATGCTGGTGTGTGTTTGTGAGTGTACACCCATCTGTCAGGTCACTTTGTGTATATGTGTGTGTGTGTTTCCTCTCTCAACAATTTCTCTCCTCAGGCTTTGCAGCCCCCACCCGTAGCGGTAATGGCAGGTCGTGTTGGCCCCTCTTAGACAGTTTGCTCCTGTCAAACATAGTTTCAACCTGACACTTTCAGCTCCTGCTGGGACCCTCCATCACAAGCTGCAGGCCTGTCGGAGACTTTCCCCACACAGCAGCAAATCTTGTTTCTCCACTGGACTCCCCTTCCTTTATTTATTTATTTATTTATTTTACTTTTGGCTCTCTCCATTTTCTCCTGATCCCTGTCTTCTTTTTTCCTCACGCTTGTTCATACTGTACATGCATGCATTCAAACAAACATAGGCTTGCTCTCTTTTTCCTTCTTTGTAGTCTTTCATTCAACCAACCTAAAGCTCTAAAGCTTTTTTTCTAATCTTTGCTCTTTTTTTTTGTTTTTTAAAGGATAATTTGACCTCTTTGGGCCTTGAACAGTTAATTGAGTGAAACGATCTGAGAAGTTTAGAGGGGAAATGTCTCTTTGGTGGAGCTGCTCATAGACATGTGAAACATGACAAGGAGTCCCAGCTAGACGCTACTTTTTTGTAAGGGGTCACAAACCAAAAAGATTGGAAACCACTGCTTAAACCTTAAGCAACGCATTGTATTTAATAAGCGTATCATATGTTTTTTAATGTAAAATCTGCAAAGTAACTACACCTGTCAAATGAATGTAGTGTAGTATGTCTTTAGTTGCTTTCCACCACACTTCCGGTCAGAAAATAATGGACCCGAGTGTAAATACTCATGATGACCTCATGTCATTTCTCCGGTAGTTGTCGCAGACTGAAGTATCATTACTGCAGTTTTTTCAGAGCAGTGTGACCAGCTTTCTTTGTCCCCCCTGGCTCTTTATCATCCATCGTGTCTGGAGTTTTGTTTCTCTAGTTATGACCCTGCAGCATCTCAGCCAGCCTTGTTGTTGTTATGGGTTGTTATGACGAATGAGTTACAGAAGGCTGGGGATATAGATCCAGCAGGGTGATCATTAACTGAAACAGATTCATGAAGAGATACAGGAGTAAAAGAGACTGTGTCTTTATATATAGTCTTTATATACAGTATTTGTATGAGTGTGTGCCTGCTGATGTATGTGCAGCTGAGCCATATTTATTTCTTTTTTCCAGTCCTACATTGATCCACCCACAAATCCCCACCAACTTAAATCACATACAGATGGAAAAGAGGAGGGAGGAGGAGGAAGGGGTGGACATAGTTGTTCATTACAGCCTTTCTTCTATCTAGAGGTAGATTGTGAAATGGTAGCTTGATGGCCACTGTTTCCATGGCAACCTGTTAGAGCAACCTCTGCCCACAACATCTCAAAAGATCAGAGATGTTATTTTTAAAGGAACACAGAGACAAGATGGAGTCTAAATGCTTGAGGGAAGAAAATTGTGAATTCTCGTATACAAAACAGCCACACAGGCAAAAACTGACACATACAGCGAGTGAACACATTTGCACATAGGCCTACACATTTTTATTTATTAAATTTTTTTTTTTGGATAAAGTGCAGTGCAGATGCCACGGCATCTGTGCACCTTGTGTGGGACTTTGATTGGAGCAGTGTCACTGCACAACAGGAAGTGGAGAAGCTGGAAAACATTTGTATTCACCATCTGCAATGAGGTTATTCTGAGAGAACAAGATAGAGAGTTTTACTTTCCTAAATTTGTTGCTTTTGTGGATTAAACAGACAATTAATAAAACCTCCCACTGTTTTAGTAACTCTGTCTTTGCAGTATTTAATGACAGTACTTTATTGGCATGATGTCAAATATATTAGATGACTTTAAACTTGGCGGCCTCAAGTGGTACAAAGTAATAACTGTATATTTGAAAGTTTGAACTTGTTAGAGCTCAATTTGTTCCTCTTCAGTGGCTGTCAAGGTGAAGATGGGGAAATTGGGAGAATATTTAGTCATTGATGCAGCAGGTTCAGCCATGAGTGGTCACTTTATTTTTTTGTCTGGATAAAAGAAAAATGCAGAAAGTTCTATATTTGGCCTAAAGAATCTAATTTATCATCTGCTGCAGGCGGAGATTTCTTGCAAGTGTCGATTATCTGTTGAATGTGAAGCAAAATCAGAATATTTATCTTTCACATGAGGGATTATACAAGACAGATCACATGGTGCTGATGAGTGAAGTTATGGCAGGAATTTGTGTGTGATGGTCATGAAAACATTTTCTGAGCACTTTATGAACTTCTCGTCCACGTTGGCTTTAAAGTTCAGACTGAAAGTTTATTCTTTTTTTTGGGCATTTCATGCCTTTATTAATAGTGACAGGAAATGAGGGGAGAGAGACACTGGGACTGACTCGAAACAAACTTCCCCAGCCGGACACAAACCAGGGACACTGCAGTCCATGTTCGGCATCCTAGCTCCTAGAGGCCACCAGTGCACCTCAACTGAAAGTTGCGTTTCCAAAAATTAAACAAAAAATGTCTCCTATTAGTTTGTCTGCTGTACATGCCTCATTTGATTTGGTTCATGGATCCATCACGTTTGATTCAATTTCCAGGAGGGATGTCTTGATGTTCTTTACCACATACACTGAGGCATAGCAGGACGTGGCTGAGACAATAAGAGTCCCCCTCTGTGTCCCATCCTTTCCTGTGTCTAGGGCTGATTTTCACCCCCCACTCTCTTGGTAAAGGGCTTCAGATGGGTGTATACAGCAATTTCAATGTAGCGCTGCAGGCTCCTCAATGAACACAGTTGCCAGCATGTGTTTCCATGGAGACGCGGTTTGTTCACGCGCCCCTGCAGCTTGTGTCATTGACTTCAATTAGTGCAGAAGGCCGTCTTGCCTAAGCACATACTTACACAGAGAGCCAGCCTCAAAGGGTTGGAGGAAATTGGCAGAGGAGATCTGAGAGCGCAGGATACGTCGGAGAGGACTTCAGGGCTACAGAAAGGCTTTATGTTGTAAAGGCACTCATTTAAATACTGGGAGACTGTCAAAACAAAACAAGTGACATTTAAATTTAAACTGAGACCCCTTTATGACATCAAGACTGACTGTGTAGCTACAACAATAAAGTGAAACTGTCCAAGGAATCTCTTAGATCACGACTCGCAACAACACTGTGTAGATTCCTGTTGCTGCAGCTGATAATGTGTTAAACCCCTTATTCTCACTTTCAAGTGAAAGTTTTTTGCAGAAACAAGGCCTTCTTTTTTGGACAAATTTATACAAATTATACTTAAACATTTTTAAGTAGTGCTCTGGTAGGAACGTTGGCTTTCCCATCTTTCTTAAGTTTATTTCAGCTGGTGCAGCCGCTTGTGCCGTCTATAGATCTCATGCTGTTTTGGTTTCATTATGTGTGTCTGATTGATCCACCTAATGATGTTTTTCCTGCATATCTTAGATCTGCTTTAATTAAAAGTGTGCAGTGTACATTAGTTATAGTTCAGGCCAATTTATTTTATTTACCTTAACTTCTTCTTTCTTTTTTTAAATTATTGATCCATTAAGCAAGAAAGGTTATTACTGTTTATAGCAAGTTTCATTTTACATTTGATTAGATTAAGTGTAATCATCTAAATTGTATCAGGTAGTATTATTAATCACACCTAAAAGTATTATAAACTGTTCTTTCATCCCTCTTTTTCACAAACTTGTTGATCAATCCTAAATGTGGAAAGATGATCCAACTTAAATCTTACTGTACGTGCCCTGATGCATTCTGTCGCCCAAAACTGGATGTTTATGCAAATTTGTATCTTTGCCCCTCATTTTTCCTCCACTTTTCTTATTTCAAGGGTACTCATCCATCTTCTGTTGCCAAAGAAACACCACAGAGTTTGTTGCCTTTATAGTTAATAGTATAATAGTTGTCAATCATTCAAAACCAAAGATGTCAACCTCATGGTGGCACTAGAGGAAAAGTCATGGGATAACCAAAGTCATCAGGATACGATATCTGGGAATCATGAATGTCTTTACCAAATTTCATGGCAATCCATCCAATAGTTGTTGAGATACTTCAGGCTGGAACAAAGTGGAAGACCGACTGGCCCGACCACCCATAGAGCCATGCTGCTAGCCTGGCAAAAAAAAACATGTCATTCTGCATCTTTAGGATGATTGTCATTAGTCTAGCTTTTCAAAACATCCAATGGGTCTGTTCCAGTCTTCATTTCCCAGTAGGTGACTTAAATTTCCATGTAGACAGACAAAAACATTACTGGCAAAGTGGCGGGATGTGCCTTTAAAGTGATTCAACGTTGACTTTCCCAACTCATTACGAGCACACTCCCAGGCCACATCTGTAATTACCGTGAACAGGTGCATCACTCAGCCGCATCACCATGGAGTTAGAGATTTAATTTAGAGATGCTGCCCGGGATATTAACCCCGCTAATTAGAACAGCGAGCTCCACGTTTAACCACGGGGATGAAACATTGTGGACCTTAGGGCGAGGAAAAGCACACAATTACTTTCGCTTTTATTCTGAGGGGAGTACAGGTGGGGAGGCCGTGGTGTTTACACAGAGGAGGCTTCCAAATTCAGCTTTCAGCAAATTGTGTGATCACCAGAGAAGATTGATTTTTTTAGGGTGGATGCATGTGAACAGAAGGTTTTGGAGTTTAAACAGAACAACTAGTGTTTTGCATGGCCACATTCTTGCAACATAAGATACTGACATATTCACAGGTCTGTGCATGTACTTAGAGCTAAATAACAAAATGTGCAACTGTCTTGTTATCATGTCCACTAAACAGAATGAACTCTGCTATAATAGCAACGAAAGTCTAGAAGAAGAAAAGTGGATTTCTTCAATGTGCCTCCTTAATGATTTGGAAATGAGTTTAATTTTGTTTTCTTTAGACCTTTTAAGTGGGAACCATGAAATACTTTGTTTAGTAACATAAAAACTAAAATATCTCCACAACTATTTGATATGTTGTCCTGAAATGTTGTTCAGACGTTTGTGATCCCCAGAGGATGTCTCCTGATGACTTTGGTGATCCCCTGACTTTTACTCTAGTACCACCAGGAGCTTCACATTTATGGTTTTGAGTAAAATGTCTTGACAGCTGTTGAATGGATCACCATGAAATCTGGTCCAAACATTCATGTTCCCCCTAGGATACATTTGTAACAACTTTGGGGGTCCCTTAACAATTCATCTTGTGCCATCATTTGTCTTTTATGACCAAATACATACATAACTAATGACATTTCCATCAACCTCAGCTATAATTTGTGTTTTGTGCTAATTTGCAAATGTTTGCATGCTTGCTAACACACTAAACTAAGATGGTTAACGTGGCTAACAACACAGCTATGCCCAAGTACAGCATCACAGAGCGGCTAGCGTGGCTGTAGACCATATGATGCACAAAGACTGAGTTGGTTTTTAAGTTGGCCAGTTACAGAAGAAAGCCAGTGATCAGAAAAAACTTTGTTTGTAGAATTTATTTTTTGTTTTATTGCAATTTTTTGGAAGTTATTTGAAGGTATACAAGATGTCTTGATGTATACTATAATCTCAACTGGTTCTACAGTGGGGCAAAAAAGTATT